>JAQFYM010003269.1:0-19253 GCA_034694785.1 Agrenia bidenticulata | reverse complement strand
AATTGTTGCTCAACAATCGTTCGGTATGAAACGCTCTTGTGTCCCTCTAAGCAAAAAAGATAACTCCAGTAATATGCGCAATGTGTACTGAGAGCGATTCGAATGTTCTTCCCCCATATTCCTCTGTTTCCAGCATCTTCTTTTAGCATATTGCTATTCCGATAAGTAATGTGAGAAAAGCAACGTAGCAAACAAAAAGCCAATAGCAATCAACACTACTGCGATAAGCCACAACGAGTGAAGGGGAATGAAACAAAAGTTTTTTCTTTATAGAATAAGAAGCTTTTTATACGCGACATCAATGTTCACAATTTCCTGAAATCCGATTGCGTATACATCCGGCGGGTCGGTGAGGAATGGTTGAATTAGCCTTTCGCAATAAATGGCGATATTTAGCAAACTATGTCTCAGAGTGTAGCACTCTTATAAGAACAAGAAGAGACGCTCTTACTACGAAAAAATGACGAATCGGTATTTTTCATAAGCGAATAACTATGAAAGTTTCTACGTGACACTATGAGAATGTAGCATTGCTCAACTACCCGAAAAAAAGGAACAGTTTCTCGTGTGCCTTTTGGAAGCACAAACGAGGATGGTTCCCTTCCTCTTTTATAAAATACCAGCTGTGCAAGTCGTCTAAACTGGCTACTTTGTGTCCACCGTTAACGTTGTATGTGGCAATGAATATCCGAAGTTCTGTTCACACGTCAGTCACGTTGTTTTCGAGTGTTAATGTAGTGTATATGTTGTTACACTAGAAATTACACAAAAACCGCTGTGGCAAGTAATAAATGAACTAAGAGCATAACGAATAGCACCAAAAGTCGTTGTGTATTCGGAGTAGCGATTTTGAAGTTCTTTCCTGAACGATCCCCTTATAATTGCGGTGTTATTAAGGAACAAGCAGCGATTATGTGCATAGTTTGTTCTACTTAACCATCAATGCACTATTTCCGGTAATCGAAAAGGTAGAATAATAATGAATGAAAACTGGACAACCAATATCGGCTGTAAGGAACAAGAAAGGCGAACAACGCCCATGCTAAAGCGGAAAGTAACCATTACTATGAGAGAAAAACGCAAACTATGAATTTTTACACAACGAATTTGAGCATCGCAACAAACCTTTCATGAGCATAATCGTCCAATGTGTTGCCCAAAAGAAAACGGTCGATGACGTCTTGCACTTTTGGATCTTTCACGTTGTTTTTGTACATTCTCGCAAAGGATTTCAAGCCTTAAAGTGCGTATCAATAACAATTTCTGCGACGATTAAAAGAAGAAGAGTTTAAACTATGCAATGCTATGAATAATTACTGTCATTGACTATTCCGAAAGCCGTTCTTCTTCCTGTGAGAGTAAACTCGGCCTTTATTACTTACTGTTAAAACATATTCGGGAGGAGAGAATGGAAGAAAGAGGCAACCACAATTAGGCTTACCTGCATAGCGCCAGTTCCTGCATAGTTGCGACTAAGTGTATCACCTAAAGAGGGGAAAACTGAGAAGCATCAACAGTAATGCGATGTGCTGTATTATGACTACGCTCATGACTAAATTGCTTCTTCGCAACTACTCTTGTTGCATTCAGAAGAACAAACCATTGCTTTTCCATAGTTTCCGGAAACACTCTTTGAATTTATCGTAGTCCTTGGTGTCTATATCAACTGTTTTCAGCTAAAAAATGAAGGAATAATGCTGTTCGTCCATGAATACGAAACTATGCGATAAAACTTGTATACGCATAATCAAAAAGTTGTGATGGTGAAAGCATGAAAAAAGGCATACAGTAAAACTGCAGTCACAAATTTCCGATCACTGTAGGAACACGACGATGCATCAAGTTACTCACTTGGTAATCAAGCATGTATTGTGCGAAAAGTTGTTGAACAGCATTCGTTCGGTCTAAACAGTCAAGACAATTTGTCCGGAGGATATTTTTCTAATAGTGAAAGACTCCGATCAGGGATGCACTTTGTAATGATAGCAATAACTACAAAGTCGTTACAGCGACGTAAGTACAGTTGCACCCGCCAATCATAAAGGGTAATAGAGCGATAGCACAAAACCAGCCAACAGTAAACATGGGAAAGGGATGCTAAAACTTGAAAACTTATCGGCTCCATATGTTCGAAACGAGTAAAATACATTCCGGAATCCAGCGTTTCTATCATAAAGGAAAAAATAAGCAAACACGCAAAGACAACGAAGGTTTTTATGGAAACCAACATTATATAAATACCGGCAACATTTTCTATCAAGTAACGCACATTATCATAATTGCCACCACGGCATTCTCCATGGAAATCGAAGCTAATAACACTAACAGAAACCCCTTCTTCCTTAATGACATCCTTAAGGGGAGTGTGTGTAAGTAGTTGCTTACACTAATGGGGAAAATTATAGTATAGCATAGAATAGCAGTTTTGGAATCGCAACAAGAAGCATTAATGTGTTTTCGGAGGCATTAAGATTGAAATCAACACGTTACTATATAGTCGATCAATGATGATGCTAGTAGCTTTTCGCCGTCTCCGGTTCCCAGTAAATTGATACAACACACATGTCCATATTTTTGCGTCTATAGTGCATGAAAAGAAAAAGTGTCCATGGTTAGAGAGAAAAGAAGCATTTAAAATTACTTGCAGAAGAAAATGCTTTCTAAAGGCTGGGAGCATTGCTTCGTACGATCGGGAAAGCTGAACTCTATGCCTTCCAAGCTGTGTTCAGTGCAAAATGGGAAAAGTGTGATTTTTTTAATTCTTAAGTGCAAAGGCGTTTTTCTTACGTTGATTCCAGGCTGCTCCCAGAATAGTGGGACCGTTCCTCTTATTTGACAATAAGAAACGACGCAATCTATGGCATCAAGTAAAAAGAGAAACAATGAGCCTTAAAGGGAATCGATAACGATCCGTTCATAGCAATTATCGCACCTTTACATTGATAACTAGCACTATGGTATTGAGATTCTCTCTTTGCACTTACAGGTAGGTTTACCAACTTTTTAGAATAACTAAACAACGAATGCGGCAAACAGTTGGAACGATCGTTGATTAGTGTTTCCGCAACGAATAATATAAAAGAAGACATTGGGAAATTTATGCTAAAATAGCGCTTACCTTTGTATTGCAAAAGTTGCTCAGTTTCCACGAAATTGGCAACAAATCCTGTGACAAGGTGCTATCAATACTATGGTCATGCATAGATGAGTGTTCGCTATGAAAATGGCTATCCCATCCTACACAAGACAATTACGAAAACCAGCTACCATCGTCATTAACTCCTCTAGTTTGAAATCTTATTCCCGCTCTTTTGCAGCTAATGCGAGAGATGAGTCCGATTGTAGCTTCACCTATTTTTCAAATAGCGTATTGTTATTTTTAAATGTGCTTCTAGCATTGGGAACCTTTGAACGTGGTTAGCGTTTGAAAGTGAACGAATCCTCTAATCACCTGCATTACGTATTTTTCGGAAATGCTATTTTCAAAAAAATCCGATAGCAAGTTGTAGTTCCATAGGTACTAATGTTCGCATTACTCATTATGCTAACGGCTAAAGCACATACTTGAGTGTCTATTTCTTCGTGTTGAAAAGAACATTGTCGATTCAGAGTTAGATTCAACTCTGGAGAATAGTAGAAACTGCCGTCTTCAAGAAGAATTTTCATCCGCTTTTGTGTAGAAATGAATGGTTTGTTAAGAAATTGGTGATAAAAGAGCTATCAGAACTGCAAAGTCGCTTTCATGAACGTGTGCATACATACATACGGTCAGTTTAACAATACTACTCACTCTTATAAAGTCATCATCACAAGCTCCTTTTCCAAAGACGTGATAAGCCTCAATCTCACTGATTGTATTGATAGTTGACCCAAAGATATGACACACTACGGTGTGCGATGCGACTACTATTAGCGTAGACCCTGAAACAATCATCCAAACAATCGTTTCGGAGAGATTTCAATACCGTCGATGCTATTAAAGAGTCCCAAACAGCCAAGAATTGTTCTTATTGGTTGAAATGAATGCGATAACCTCCCGACGGCTATTTTATTGTTCTGAATAATGCCTTTTAACACTACCTAACCAACTTTTTTCGTTAATTGCATTGTTTTTGAACAGCAGATATTCTTTGGTTAAGGTTTCCCTTTTTACGAGTTAGTGTGGCCATACTAAAAGCGTTAAAGGTTGCTTACTGCACAGCATATGCTCCCGTTGGCGAGTAGAGAAGGTCAAACATTGCATCCTTTCATTCCAAGAAGAAAGTTGATGTAGGTTATTATTCTGTGCCTTACTGTTAGTTCGCTTCGCATTGTTACCATTATTATGAAGGAAAGAGAACACAACGACTCAACATATCCTTATTTGGATGGGATTGACACCAACACCAAACCTACCCTTTTAGTTGGATTGGTGTGTCCATTGATACAGTCATTGTGTACAGCGCTGGTTTAGTTTCGTAGCACAAGTTGTATCAATTTATTGTGCATGCATGCGTACGTCTTTACGGGAGTACTGCCTTTTAAGAGATGCACCACACTAACGTTGAATGCTGACGGTTGTCTAACCGTTGCTTATTTACTTGTTGCGTGGAACACCAGAAATGGTTCTAAACTGCATTTTTATATGGATAGGATTGAACTGATCAGCGCAACAACACTGGACTATGAAGTGTTTATTTGTGTTTGTTAGCAACAACACTTTCTATCGTTTCTTGTTATCATGCATACCTTTTGTATAGAAACGTACCATTTTTTGTTAATTAAGCGAGGAAATATTATCACTTTATCCCGGAGCTCGCTTCAAAGGAGAGCAAAGGAGTAATGACAACAGCTACAACGTGGAAGTGGAAATAAAGGTGATTTCTCCTTATTCTAAGGATGTTTTTGTGGTAGAAAAGTATATGTATTCAAAAATTGCGCTTAGGGTGGGATTTATAGCGTTTCATTGCGATACTTGTTACTTATTTGGTTTGGACAGCACGTCGACCTGAACGATTCCTATCTTTGTGGTTATCTGAGTATAGAAAAGCTCACAGAGGTATTGATGGCGTAGGGTTCTCTTGGTTTCCTGTGGTTTAGTAAAGTAAACAAGCCTTGCGCTTTATTGAAAGAAGAGTTTTTCTCAGTTTTCTAGAGAAAATTGGGCGCATTTCGTGCAATAAGCACGCAATTTTATGAGTTTGGTTGGTCATTGTTGTTTATTTTTCCATTTTATCCAAGGAGCATCCGATGCTTACTACTTTTTTCGAAGCCGAAATTGTGGGCGAAAAGTACAGTTTCTTAACGCGGTTTCTCTCCTCTTTTTCTCTTATAGTGGTGGTTTTCGCCTTTTCTTTTTTCCACATTGACTGTCATGTATTTACTATTCCGATTTCTCTGATATGTTGCCTTTAGAAAATGGGAAGCGCATAGGGAAACCGACAAAGAGCATTGGGAAAAGTTTTCTTGTTACTCCAAGTATAGCGATACGTTTGGCCAAGAACTTGCTTTTGACGTTTACCGTTCGCCACACATATTCATGCGATGGAAGGTATTCCCACCCCTTTTTCTGTTTGATCTTTAGTAGAACGGAACACTGCTTTATGCGTGGCCTATTATAACCAGGAGCAATTTTTGATCCCTGATCACAAAATTCAAAGTATTAGCGGCGCAAGTTTTGCGGGATTTTACTACATTTGCTATGATGTAATGAAGCACTTCATAACTTTATACAAGGGTGTTAAATTGCGTGTTGTATAAACGATCGTGATTAGAGGCAAAAGGATACGATTGAAGGATATTATTACCATCACGTTTCGCAATGGTTCTTTTTGCATACACACATACACACTCTTTCTATTCTATACCAATTGAATAATATCGACTTTTACTTTAGTAGGTTTCAGTCGCTAACTTTGCATCGCATCCATGAACGTACCTTTCCAGTGTATGAATTTCGCTAATAAATAGTTTTTCTTATAATCTTTTGATGATGACTAAAGCTCTTTCCTTCCCTGCGAGTTTTCTACGTGTTTGCTACGTGTCCTCTATGAACTTTATTCTTGCACCTTTATGCTTCATGTTGTTAGGAAGAAGTGGGTTCCTTATTAACACTATCCATTTTCTCTTCTCTATGGCTTTGACATGCGCAAATGAACATTCTCTTTGCGATTGCGGCCTATGTAGATTTTCTCTTGTTCGATGGATGCTTTGAGTATTGCTTGTTTGGAAGAATCCGTTTCGCAGCTTTACAGCTCCATAGCGATCATCTGTACACTAATTTTTCTATTCGGAAAACTGAGAGTTCTTTCGTTTCAATTTCTTCTGGTTGTCTGTGTAATGATGAACACTTATCTAGCAATGACTACTTTCAACGCCACCAAAGTTTTGGAAACGCATTATTTCAATACTATGGATTGGTTCTTTTTGCACTCGATCAAGATGCTTTCATGTCTTTGCACTCTCATTGTAGGGAAACAGTGGGAAGTTTGGAAAAGAGAACCTTGGTTCTATACTACGAAGCATTCAACTTTTCCCAATCAAAGGAAATCACTCTACCTTTAGATTCGAAGATTACTCACAATGCGAATAGCATTCCACACTTGTATTAACCGCCATCTTAAAGAAGAGTTGTTTAGTGGGTTGATGCGAGAGGAATCGTACTCGGATTGAACGAGAGCCTGTCAGCAAGGTTCTCCCGTTTCCCAAAGTTTACATAAAGAAGCGGTCCACTAAAAATGGCGCTCTCCTAAAGTTTTGGAAGAAGGTTATTAGTATTATATACCATTGAGTGTTTGCATTATCGGAGCGCACAAGTTGGTATCGCAAGTGTCCATTCAATGGGTGCATTCAATGGAATTGTACATGTCTATCGCAGTGTATAAAATGCAATAACGAAAATCTTGGCAAAAAGTTTTCGCAAGTCTCAAGATTGCTCAATGACGTGTGAGCGAGTGACTTAAAAGGCCAAGACCATTTGGTGACAAACGACAGAAGCGGTGGCTCTTTACCCAAGTATACTCTTACAACCTATCCCAACTGATTGGGGATGCCTTCAACACGATATCCGTTGCGTTTAACTCATTTTATGCGTAATGTACTCAATCAAAGGTGTATAGAATAGCACAATTCCCCTAATATTTCCATAGCTATGGTATACAGCGGCCCTAAAGTCAGCTGCACTTTGCTTGATACTGTAATAAGCCGAGTCATGTAATTGTGCTTTGAATCAATACCGATCAGAGTAGAATTACTTTAGCATTGTATAGCGAATGCGAGCGGTTGGAAGGGTTCGTAGGCTGGCCAAGTTTGATAGGATGAAGTGTTGTGTTCTTTGCAAAACTTGTACCAAAGCTGCGCTTTCTGTTAGACTCTCGGCGGTGATGCAACGTATGCCGAACAAGGGTAAGGATAACGATAACATCACTGAGATGGTTCTCTTGGAAATAACTGTATTACTTGAATCGCATAGCCTCAATGTGCTTGCAAATGATTCACAAATACTTTTTCTTACAGAGTTGAGAAGGCTTCCATCTGTCCTTATCATGAAGATTGGTCCTTTTAAAGCCGCACCAGAACGCAAAATGAACATGGCTAAATAGTTACTGAGCGATATTATCCGGATGGTATCATGGTGAAGCTGGAATTGAGAAATTATCGAACGTTGCGCTCTTCCTGTACCAAAGATGGGGCATTGATAACTACAAGGCTTTTTACTTTGGTTCAAAGGGATCCATAGACAACGCCCGACAGAACCTTCTTTCTTAAAAAGGACAATAATAAGGTTTTTTGTACAACTTTTCATCAAGAAAAGTCATTCCTTTGCAGCGTATGAACAGTACATCAACCTGGGATCGTTTTGAGGTGAAGGTTATCAAAGCTTATAAACAGATTGATAACACCGAGTTCAATGATTCTATAGCGGACTTTTCATACTGCGGAGAATAACAAAAGTACTTAACCGCCGAAAGGAATGATGTTTTTGGCAATTTCAACTATCCTTATCGTTTCATCCTTGGGAAAAAGCATAAGCGGACGGTATCGGACTACAAAGATTACTCGGTAAACACTTGAACGTGCTGAATGCCCATCTACCAGAACTACTATTCGCTTGATATCCGGAATCAAGCAACCTTCTTTGCCATTATTTTTCGTCTTTTGAAAACAGGATGCAAAGTCATGACTACATCCGCAAGCACAACGAAGTGGACCAATGTCTTTATTTGCTTTCTTGTTAGAAAGTGCGGCTTTTTGTTTATAAAAGGTGTAGAGGTCGCCCGAGGTTCGGCATGTGTTCGGCTTTGGCCGAATCTAAAAAATGGACACTCGGTTTTGTTTCGGTTTCGGCCGAACGCGAGAATTCAAGTTTGGTCGGCCTCTAAAAAGGTGCGACTCGGTACAGGAGCTGATGGAGATGGATCGCACCTGAAATCCGTGTGGACACGCAAATTAAAACCAATCTCAGGATCAAACATAACCGGCCTGACATAGTTGTACATGTTTACGAAAGAAGAGTGAGCAGACACTATTGACTTGTTGGTCAATGAAGTGGATCTCCTGTATAAGTGCTGTTATTAAACGTTATACTATGCGATGACGTGGGATGATATGTGATCGCTTTTTAAAAGACAGTTCTTCTACAAGTACTGAAGAAAACCATCGATTGAGGATTGAATGGAGAGAAGAGGCGAACCAGCTTTTCTAAAGGAGTGTTCCTGTAAGGATCACCCGAAGGGATATTTGTTTAACAATAAATGAAACGCTTCTAATTCCGATACTTAAAATGGCCTACGGTTGCCTAAACCTGACCGTATAATTGGCCTTTGATCAATAAGAGCAATTCGTTGCAAACGAAGGAAACTGTTCTTATCTTCACACTAATAAAGGTCCGTATTCTTCCTTCTGCACACATAACCAGAAAGTACAGCTTTTCGAATTTTGCAGAACGCTTTTCGTACAACTTGCACTATAGTTAACAGTGTCACGGAGGGAAGGTTATTACAGCTAGCCAGCGATAACTTATTAATCGCATTCCGTAATGTGAGATGACTACCGCATGTTCAAAGGTTATTCACTTTCACTATACTGTAGTGGGGAAATTCCGTCTTTTACTGTAGTTAGTTATCGCAGAAAACTGTTCAAAGGACGCAACGAGAAAGTTTGATAGGATTCCAGTGCTTGGGATTGCTATAAAGGCACTTTTAACATTACTCATTCCGATAGCATTATTCTAATAAAAATTCGCTAAAGGAGAAATCGTAGTCTTTCACTGCGAGGAGTCGCTATACATTATTGTTATGCGTGCACACAGTGTGCAATCTACACTCTCAAAGGCGAGTTTATCTGGAGATTCTCTATGCGAAACAGTGAGCACCATTTTTAACACTTTTGACGTTTCTTTTCGACACGATAAACGCAAAATTCTTTTGTCCATCTCTTTAACCATTTTTCGTTTCGTCTCACTTTAGTATTGAGCTGCAACCGAGAAGCGTTGAACTAGAATTTCTTTTCTATTCCAAAGTTTCGTTCTTCCCATAGGCGTGTGCAACTTTTTTTTCCTTCCGTTCCGTCTTTACAAGTTTATTTACGTTACTGCTAGAAAAACTGACTATGCGCTTCAGCTTTTCTGAAGAATCCTTTATTTATGCGAAAATTGGAAAAATCGCAATTTTCGCAATTTCCTGTAGCATTTTTGAGAGGAAACCTGTTTTTCTGGCTCGCTATGATTGTAGACGAAACAGACTGGCGTTTCACCAATTTCCGCCTATCCCCAGTAAAGGGTTGTCAATGCCCCTATTGGATGAACAAACGAGATAAAGCATACAGTGCAGCAGTAAGAAAGTGTTTGCGTTCCATTGAAGCATCTCGCGACTGGACAGACCTCATTGCTTTTCTCAAAACGTTGCACAGCGTAGATAAACGCACCTTCATGGCCACAATCTCTGGGCTGAGTTTGTAGGTTCTAAGCAGTGAAAATACGCATTTTGTTCCGCACAAGTATTTTATTGGAAAACAGCTTGCACAGTGCATGAACGCATTGTTGCCTGCAGGAGTGCATGTCAAAGCCATTCAAGTAAAAAGGCGTTTGTATACGTCAATGATTCGCAACATGTAAAGGTTTACCGGCTGATATTCGAACGTATTGGTGCGTTTCAATTGGAAAAGGATCTTCATATATATTCCGTGGGCCTTTTTCCTCTTTTCAATTATGCTGCAACAACGGTCAAGGTGAGCTTCAATGGGTCGTGCAGAAAGGTGGCGGGTTGCAAACTAACGTGAACGCAGCCGTTGCTTCTTTCTGTTTTTGAAGACTACATTGTACCTCTTGGAGTGGCATTAGTGCCATCATTGAAAGCATTTCTTATTGCTATGCTTCCCGGACTCGAAGAAACAGCAGAGTTCTATGATAGGTACGCATTCTTCCGATGGACTTTTTTCCTTTTTTAAAGAACGCTCCGTCTCATCAACACTCTCCGTGAGGAGGTATGCTTTGCTGTTCTTTTTAGAATGGATATCTGCATAGATAGCGAAAGATATCTTCCTATACGCACTCTGGGATTGTGTGCTCAGTGCGCCATCTGTTCGCATCTATGCACTTTTTTATGCTGCAAACAGCTTAAAGGTATTTTATGTATTCTTTCCTATGGGAACACCAAAGCCCATGTTAGAAATGCGCACCAATTACCGCAAATAATGCAAAACTTACTGTGCGAGCACTTTCCGAAAGTCTATCCGATACCAATAATCTCGTTGCGCGGGTCGCATTGGATATACTTGCTACGCACTTTCCTTTTGATGGAGGAATTTTAAACGAAGAAGAATGCTTAATGCTTCTCAAGCCAGGTTTCCCGTTAGTATTGTCTTTTTAAATCATCCGTAATAGGCTTGTCCATTGTTCTGAAACGCGACATGTCGCTTAATAAACGTTTATATCAATGGCTCCTCGGTGGGAACGAAAACAAAGGTACGTTTAGAGAAGATGCTTTTCCGTTCTTCGGGGGAGTTTTAACCTTAATGTCTAGGCGATTACTTTCAAAAGTACGTGCAACCACTTGTAACTCGCTCACTTGTCAAGACGTTTTTGGTTTTTAGCGACGAGAAAGCGCTTATATCTGCGTTAAGAATAGTAGTTGTCCTTGTTGAAAAGCCACAGGCATGCTTTCTGCGTTTTTGAATGCGAATGGCATTCTGAATCCTCAATCCATCCCACACAGATTGGAAAGGCCATCATCGACAGCGTTATTATTCCTGTTCTTAAATCGCTTTACCGAGCAAAGAATTGCAGCTCAGCATTAATGACAGCTTCCTCGCATTTCTTCCCACTCTTAGATCCAATGGTTTTACTGAAACAATTGGCGAGTCGCGTTTCTCTTTCAGGTAAAGGGTTTCTTGCGCAAAGAAAGAAAACGTAGTGACAATTTCTTTGTATAGCATGCCATTGTGACGTGGATAGCGGTATGCACTAGAACCAACAGTGTGGGTTTCAACACTTTGTGGTTTGGGCTTTAGAAATGTGCCGCTATAGTGATGATGCGTTATTGCTACTGTTTACCTTAAGCGCAATTGACCTTAAGAGGCTCAAAACGGATACAAAGCTTTCGTCAATACTTTTACACTTATTCTTTACCCTTCTGGAGAGTCACAAGAACGCACCACTCTTGCGACTACAAACGCATCTTTATGAATTGCACAAAATGCTTATTGCAGTGCTTCAGTTATTACAGGATTGTGAGGTGGAAGATGATGTCATACTCCTCTCTCATGCATTCAGGTGCACAAAATCGACACTTTTTATTGGTATAGAGTAATAACGATAATGCGGCAGTTACTTTTCCCAAGTTTTAAAGAATCACAGTGTTTTTGACTTGCCCAAAGTTCTGGAAGAAGCATGCTGTATCGTTCATTATATTTTGCCATTTCTTTCGCCGTTACTAAGGGCGTTTGACGAAAAAAATGGTTTCCAACCACTGCTTTACGTCTTTTGGTTGTTCTTATCTTCCTCCTTCTCCAGTGCATAACGACGTTGACAACGGTATTGAGAGCAATGATGATCCGCTACTTGAAACGTTTCAAAAGATGGTGTTGCTCTTCTATTATCTCTTTTCATTCACCTTTAATAAGAATGTGTCAAGTGCGATGCCTCGTTGTACATGGTTTGTACGGCAATTGCTTTCGAAATTCTTCAAACAACTTTATCGGCATACAAACGTATCATTTTTGCGTCCTATGGCATCTTTGATAGCGAGTTTACTAACAAAAGGTCGCATCATGGAGTATATCTCATAATGCAATCCGTATCGTGCTGTGTCTATCGCAACATGTTGACACTTTCTCACTCCCGCATGAAAACTTTTACAGCGAAGCGGCCGAAACGGTATGCTTCGAAGCCATTCTTTATGATTATTGTACAGTTATGGCAGTGGTTTCATCCACAGCACCGCCTTACACAGTGGGAGTTACAGCATACATGGAATGCATTCCGTGGTAAAACTGTAAAGTAGTCAAGGCGACCCATCTTTGAGTTATACAGAGCTTCATTTTCATTGGCATGTGCGTTTCAACATTAGTAATGCGATGCGCATGTCGGTGTGCGAACAAATCATTGCACAAGATTTTGCTTTGCCTCTCAAAGTATAGCCGCTGCATTGCTTTGTTTTGTCCTTACTCTAATAGCACGAACGCATCGCAGCTGTTGATCGTTTCTGCAATCTATGGCGTGTTTCGGGTGCATGAGGATGTGGATGTGATTTTTTTATTCCGGATTTTCGTACAGATGCGCTCTCTTGCACCCATCAAAGCATGCATTTCAACGCTGCGATTACAACCATGGTGGAAATGACCAAAGACAGCAATGCGACGGTACGTTTCAAAGTACGCTTATGGGTACTCGATGCACTCTCTCCAAAATCGCTACAAACAAACGCGTTGCCAATGTAAGTGCGCCTTTTCTCCTTTTCATAGGCAAGAATGGTGGACAATCCCTAGCGGTTCTCTTTTTTAGCCTTATGAAACCCATTTTTGCCATTCTCATCAACCCGAGTACCATACGTGCACCATTGCAAAGCGAAAAGAACGCCTTTGTCTATGTTCATCCTGTCGTAGATGCTCAACGTTTTGAATATGCGATTCGCATGCTATCCTTACTCTTAAAGTACACAGTATCAATGACCTTTTTCATCCTTTTGTCGTGTGTGGCACTGCAGCTATGCTCAGGACACATTCTTACAAAGACTTTCCAATACGCCTATAGCACCAGAAAGCAATCTCTGGCAACTGTTAAACAGTCAGTCACAGGCGATCGGCATCGCATTTTTACCCGACTCGTATTTGGAGGCGATAGTGAAGAGTCTACTTTGGTTGTACTCCATAACCAAGGACTGTTATCTAACGCTGACAGGCTAATTCAAAGCAATCTTGTGGATGAAGCACCAGTGCATCTTATCGCTGCCAATGAGCATGTTCAAATCCTGAGCGCACATTTTCTTTCGAAACTGATTGTGGCGCTCGGGAATAAAAGCACCATCGGCGATTTGTGTACGCTAAGGGATATTGTTCTCGATAGGCTACTTTATGCAATCGCACAAAACAAGATTACCATTCAGGTCCATCGTCGCTATAAAAGTGGCGAGAATGGCGCATGGGATCCTCGCAGATGGCATTACTTGAACTGCTTCTTTGTGCTATTCGAAATCTCCATGAAAAGGATGGCAGCTTTGTCATTGCGACACAACCAGAATTCATCAAGGCATTGCTTCTCGCACTGGGCGCGGCCGGTACATAAGAAGTATCCTTAGACCCCTCTTACAATGTAGCATCGCACAGTTCCTTTTCACCTTGGATCGCATTTGCACACGAATGCTTGCCTTACGCTGGTTCTCTTCGCGTTGGCATGGGTTTACTATCTGCTTTTCCTTCACAGGCGTATTGGCCACGAACGTTGCCGCGACGGTCATCCAATGTCTGTGTGATGCGATGCTACTGGTAAATCCGGCTTGGCAGAGTTTGCGTTTATTAGTGTTTTTCTGTTTTTAGGCAGAGTTTACTCCAAACGACATTGAGCATTGTGTGACGCTGTTAGATGGAGTTCAAGGTGCATCCTTGTGTAGTACAATTGACAATGTTCTTACACAATGGAACAACAGCATTTATTAGGAGTTTCCTTCCGAAAAACTCGAGTGTTGGCACAGAGACCACTTCGTCGGGTAGCCATTTTTGCGCCTGTGTGCGTCTATTTTATAATGCTTATAAAAGGTGCTTTCCTTACAGCAGTACTCGGAAACGGGTTCTTTCAGGCTCGCAGTGACGAAAGCACTGAAAAAGTAATGTACAACCAATTGATTCTAGGCTTCCACTCGCCTTTCTTCGTTCTTTCTACAAAATAGACACCAGCGACAATTAAAAGCTTGTTCCCTACCATTCTCCAGTCGATGAGCAAAGGTTATTCTTGCACTACAGCGTATCTGCTTTATTATGCTAATTTCGTAGTATTACAAGACATTGAAACTCAAAGTGATGCGGTTGTTAAGTTTCTTCTTCCCTTAGTGGCTATGACAGTTTTCATTAGCTATTAACAATGTGCAGCCGCTCTTTGTTAAGCTTCGCAATCGTATCATTACAACACTTTCAATCCTGTTTTGGGGTTACGAAGAGCAATACCTGGAAGCAGTCTGTACACTATGGTGTAGAGATGCGATCGGCGTCAATGAGGATAGCGGTAGGCCAACTTTTTCTTGCGTGTCCAATTTCTTCTTTGGCAGTTTCTTTGTGCCGTCATACTTGTATACTCGTAGCTTTGGAAGATGGCGATGAAAGTGTCATTTCTGCCATTATTCGTGTAGCACAACAAAAGTTTGAACGCTTGCGGGCAGTGACACCGCTTCCTGAATCGCTTTTGCACTCGGAAGTTACTCTTTTTGAGGTGCGGTGGGTTGATCAAAGGCATTTGAAAATCAGTGTGTACAACAAAAAACAGATAGTGCATTCGTATTTGCTTCATTTCGATGTTTCAAGCGGTGAACACGTATGGGAACCCTTTTCACAGCTTCTACGTAGCGTTTCGAACGTCAGCACACATATTCCCACCCTTTGTCTCCTCCTATTGTGTTTGCACGTGTACATGGATCGCATGTGTACTATGCTACACTCTAGAATGAGGGCGCTGCAGGTGTCCCAGCCTCAGTTCTACTAGGATATGCTCTCGAAACTTTCTTTTGCGTTAATGCATGCAGCGCATTTATCGGCGACGAAAAAAGGTGATGGCGTCAATGTCAATCAAGAAAATAATAGCATTGGTGATGTTGAGCACGCACTTTGTGTCTTAGCAAGGCATTTCATTCCTATGTTGGAGAAAGGTACGCTTACGTTGCAGTCCGATATATCCCATGACAAACAACACGCCCAGTTTTTTTGCCCAAAGACAAAGAGCGCATTGCTAACTACGTTAGTCCTCTCCTTGCACTTATATTTCAAATGCACAAAGCGAGGTTGTTCTCTTGCATGCGACAATCCTCACAAAAAATACGCATTTTTATAGCACAATGTCGACGATGCGGCTATGCATTTTGAGAGTTCTCGACCCGATAACAGCCTTCAGTGCAACGTTCAAATCGTGGAAACGCGAAGTCTACGATATCTACATGGATACAACCTTCTTTAAGAACACTGCAGAAGTGCTTTACGCTTACCGTAGTTGCATCGCTAACCTTGTTCGTACGGATCCATCACTTTTGAAAGAAACACTTGGTGCGCTTGCCATGAGCAATGTCTTCCACGCAATTTCATAAATAGAACATGAAAAGTTTTTTGGAAACGCTGGACCATTGAACATATTCATGACAGCAACGCAAGAACTCTTACACAAATCACGCATGTTCAATCGCATCGGTTATGCGTTGTTCATTTCACACGTGGATG
Source organism: Agrenia bidenticulata (assembly GCA_034694785.1). Classification (NCBI taxonomy): domain Eukaryota; kingdom Metazoa; phylum Arthropoda; class Collembola; order Entomobryomorpha; family Isotomidae; genus Agrenia; species Agrenia bidenticulata. The sequence continues at coordinate 3,362 of JAQFYM010003269.1, read as the reverse complement.
AGTATGCACATATGTACTCTGACATTATGGAGCGTATGGTGGAATGCTTCCGTCTCCCTGACGCACCGTTGCTTCACTCAAAGGTGTGGTCGCAATGGGTGTTGCTATTTTCCATCGCCTCTTTTATAGATATTTTTTCTATTTCGCATCATTCTTCTTCGCTCTTCGCCTGTTCATGTCAAGTCATGGTGGTGGCCAATCATTGTTTTCGAAATGGTATTAGCACGCGTAAAGTCCGCTATTGTTCATTAATTGCAGGAGCGCGTCTTTCAATGCGTCATTGACTATGAAACCCAAAGTGAATCGATTCCATCCGAACTTTTCGCACTTTTTCTTTCCTGTTGTAAAGTACTCGACGTTGTCACATTACTCTCCTTTGAACAGTTCCACATGTAAGCGTCGCCTGATCACTTTGTAGAAAATTGACTTTTCATTATCAGGCACCTCTGGGCCTTTATTGGCACGGAAGAAAGCAGCGCTTTATCCTCTTTTGTACCATTTCTGAATCGCATTGGATGCAACTGCAAAAAGTCAATTCAACCCAATGGCGATAGCGATGAAAACTCTGAAGAGTCGATGAAAGCGGATGGCATTCTTTTCCTGACTATGGACCGAATTACTTCTCTCTCTGAGTTGCGTTCCTGTCTTAAGCACTTTACTGCCAAACGTCTTAGTTGTCGTCGGCCTTGCACTGACAGCACTTTGATTGATGCTGTTCTCTTTCGCGAGGTAACTTAAAGCCAAGCGATTGCGCCTTTTATCCAGTCCTAGTTTTCGGAAAATGCAATCTGATTAAAAAGTTTTCCGCCCTTCTTTTTATTGCTCCTTTTGTTCCCCTCTTTTAGTGTAGCAGACGGAAATTCGTTCAATGAGTCACCGACTCACACGATTGGTTCTTTTCCGTGCTATTACCACGTGTTTACCACGCGCTTATACGTCTACCTATGTGCCTTTACCGGTATTCGCCCTTGTTGGTGGCCTTGGTTACCCTTCTATAGACTGCGAAACCATATTCGTTTCGCCTATTTCCAAACATTACAAAGGTGCGCCTCCGTTATGCTTAAAATGCGTTTTATACTTTGGTGAATTGTATTGTCACGGCATAGATGCCTAGCGGGAAGCCCCGCTCCAAAGTTCGAATCGCCTTTTTCTGGAGTTTGTTCTCGCTATTGGGAGCTGGTACAGTTCAGGCTTTGAGATTGCTAGGCGCACTTTTCTTCTCACGCAACCTTTCTTTTTCATTGTTAGTTGGTTATTGCACCTACGACGACGCACCCGAACGGGTCGCATCCTTTTTCCATAATCCCAAACTCTTCTGGACAAGGCTTTATTGTAAAAACGAGACGGATGTCGGTTTCTCTTACAAACCTGGCGTCGCATGCGCAATGCAATATCACAGGATACGTCTTGGAAGCGGGATTGCGCATCATTTCATTTTCAGGCAATTTGATCGCCGTATTATTTTCGCACACATGCTATCTAATGTGTGGGGTAGATTGCGTCAAAGCGCACGTAGCGAATGATGCAAACGTTTTGAACCGGTTGATGGATATAATAGAAAATGCAAATTTCGTATGCGTTGATGCTTAATATTCCTCTTCCCTTCTGTTGGACACCTTTTGGAACGATCAATTTTGCAGGCGCTTCATATACGCGAAAAAGCATGCCGCTCTATCGAAGAACTCACAACACAGCCAGAACTTTGTGTAAAAAGAAAATAGCGCACTGCGCGATTTCCTAAAAGACAAAACCAAAAAAAGATTGCATTGACTCAAAACGGCATTCATCACCGAGTTGTCAAAGCGGCTTTTAACGCTAATTCATTGCTTTTGCGGCAATCGCTATCGCAATGCATATGTCACTTTGCAGAACTAGGTATGGAGAAGACAATGCATTTCTGCACTACACATTGTGTGGCTTTCGCATAGAAAAATGTCGCATTGACTTGGCGCTTGATGGAGCGATCGCATTTTTAGACGCATGCTTTAATAGCTTTTCACTGGGTTTCCCGTAGAGTATCCGACTTTTTCTGACATGCGAAATTAGGTCGTTGGAGCCATGTCGAAGCGCTCAAGAAGATAAGCCATACTTTCAAAGCGTAGGCAAACGCTTTCTTAATGTATAAGAATGCTTTACAGTCTCTCATCGGAAGAGCGTTCGCTCGATAGCGATCGGGATTGGCATCTCATCGAAAAGTAATGGGTTTTGGTCTTTCAAGAGGTAAAGAAGAAGAACAATCGTGCAGATATGCGCGTGAATACGAAACGGATCAAAGTTCTCTGTATTACGAAGAAAGAAAGAAAGTACGAAAATCCGGTTATGTGTTTTGTCGCATGCGTCCATATTCAAAGTTTTGACGACGCACACATACCCATTTAGGATTGCTTTTATACTTCCACACCGGTGTTGGCGGACTCGTATGGGGCGCTTTTGAAGGATGGATGCTAGGTTAGGTCCAATTTTGCGTATTGTGTTGGAGCACTATGTACAGGCAACCCACCAAGTTACGTGGTGCGTTATGCCTTACGAAACGCATTGATTTCCAGTCTTGTACCCATCTACTTTGTTGGTGCAAGCGTAGCGTTCTATACACATTTACGAAAAAAGGTGGTGCACATCGCATTCCTGCACCATCTCTAAACACTGCGGATGTAGGTGGAAACAGCAGAAGCCATGTTCTACTTGAACTTTGCTACGGCTCTCTCGCTATACCCTTGGGTAATGCGAAGCAAGAAAAGCGATTTGAACACGCATTTATTCCTTTCCCAGTTTTTTCTTTTGCCAAAAATTGAGCGATACGCGCCGTACTGGATAGGTGGCCATGTCCTGGGATTTGTTTCGTTCTTCTCCTACTTGGTTTTGACAAAGTTGCGTAAAAACAATGCTACAAAATAACCATTCTTGCATTGCGCTATATAACCATAAAAGGTCGGATATGTTGACAAATTCGCACTTACTGAAACTACGCGACTCTCAAAAGCAACGACACTAACTATGTATAAAGAAGCTTGTTCATTTTCTTTATTGTCTCAGATCAAAGGTCTCCATCGTGTGACCATCGCTCTTCGACTCGATGCGCATAATGTGGTGTGACGATATTGCGATCGTAGGGATAATAGACGTCTCCAAATTCTGTGTGGCATGCAATGAGCAACGACTCCCCAAGAAGGAGGATGTATACAAAAAAGCAACCATAAAGTAGGCCAAAAGGCATTGGAGTACACTCTTCTCTGCAACTACAAGCACAGGATACGTCTGTCGTTCAAGCTCAATAATGACAGGCTCCAAACGGGTTATCAAGTCCTGCAGAATCGTCGCTTTTTTTCTTCTTTCTGTAAACGCATTTATGCACCGCATAGCTT
>JAQFYM010003268.1:0-19254 GCA_034694785.1 Agrenia bidenticulata | reverse complement strand
AAAGAAATCGATTTCTTAGAAAGAAACCAGAATACAAAAGAAACCCTTTTTCGGCAAACCAGAACCACCCTATATTTTTTTTTAGTTTACAGTATAAAATTACATTCAAAAAGGAATTATTTTGTTTTGAGCCATCCCCATATAAAATTTTTTTTTTGAGCCTCCTTTATAAAAAAATTGCAAATCACTACTGCTTCTAAAAAACTGATCAGAATTTTGAAAAAATGGCCAAAAAAAAAGTACTTTTTTGGCAATAAAAAATTAATAGTAAAAAAAATGAATTCCAAAAATTCAAAGCACATATTGGCGTTATAAAACCTTCTGTTGCTTTTCAATTGGTTGTAAAAGTAGGATTTTTAGTATAATTGTGTCAAATGTACACTAATCTCACTATGTCTTTTTACAATCGAAGCATTGTTATCACCAGCAACTATTTATTTGACGAATTTTTTATTTTGCAGTTTATTGCGATATATGTGCGACAGTACTCGACTTGATATAAACTCAACGGACTTTTTTTAGTCAATTTTTTTCCGTGCACAATTAATCTTTACAATAACAAAAAAAATTGTAAAGTTTTTCTAAAAATCAAAAATTACCTGGTTAAGAAAAACTAGTTTTATTACGATAAGACCGTTAATAGAACTTAATCATATCTCAAATAACCATCCATATTTAATTACATAAAAACAATTTTTTTGTATGTTTAAAAATTGAACTGTATAACAAAAAGTTAAACAATCTTTTGTCCAAATAAAACTAGTGAAGTACCTGATCTTTTAATCAAAGCGTCTGTTATTAATAGTAAAGGCACATCTAATACAAATGCATTTATAATCAAAATTAAAAACAAAGTGAAAAAATATGTATAGTTAGTCTATGACACAAAAACCCTAAATAAGGGCGTTAAAAGGCTTGAAAACGCGTTTAAAAGGAAAAAAGCCAAATCTTGCACAAATACTTAATTTGTTTTATCAGTTATTACATATCAACGATTGATTGTTATTAGAAACAAATCAGGGCGATAGCAGATTATCTGTAACAATGATACCATTGTTGGAACATTGACTTAGATACGAGTAAACAAGGTATATAAAAGGGGAATTTTTATATAAATGAGTATTATCAAATGGGTTTTCCTCCAAGAAGAAAAACTGCACGCGGAAACGCGCAAACTTCTAACATGTATATTTTTTTTAATATAAGTAAATTTTACTTTAAAAATCTATATTTCGTTTCTTAAAATTTACATATTTTTTTGTATATATTGTTGGATGAGTCGGACTTAAATACTTGTCATTCTGGCCACCCATATAAGCTTGAAAATGACTTCTTTTATGACAATTTTTTTTGATTATATTGCTTTTTATGTAATAACCTATCATCAGGTAATAAGTGATATTTTTATATCACATGTTTTTTAAATCATTTTAGGTGTACATTTAAATAATGATTGTTACATTCTCTGCACATTTTACGTAGCGGAAAAGTCTAGAAATACAAAGATCGCAATAAAAACTGGTCAAAATAGAAAATGGAAAACAAATTTGCAATAGGGTTTTTTTTTTTTTGGCGTTGCGATTGAAGGTGAGAACAAACATCTACTACGGTGGAAACAATGTGTTTACAAGGGGTATTTGGGACAGATAGTTTGTCTTAAAACTTTTTACATTAGGAACCGTGCAAAAAAAAACTAACATTAAACCTTCTAAACATAGTAAACGTTTTTGATATTGCATTTACAAAAATGTTTTTTGAACATTCTTGTTGTTTTTATTAAACATAAAATAAAGACTTATATAACTAACAAAAGTTCCTACAAGATGTTTTTATGTTGTACGAGGTTTTAAAATTATGGGTCTTGACAAAATGCTCATTTTTTTTAAATGCGCAACTTATACCATTGTTTCAAAAATAAAAATGCAAACTTTTATGTATATTTTATCATAAAAAAACTTTTCATACAAAATTTTACAGACGCAAATGTATGTGGACTGAAAAATTAAAGTATTTATTTAAGTAAAAAAAAAAAAAAACAAAAAAAAATTGCCAATATCTACATTGTGCAATATTTTTCTATTTGTTCTTTCTAATTTAATATTAAAGTTTTATAAAAAATGTAAACAGCAAGCAAAGCTAACTTTTACAACATATTGTGTGCAAAAAAAAAATAGTTTACCACATTTAGGTTGCAGAAATACGGCATAAATATGCGTTTGTCATATTGTTTATTATCTTTATTGGTCATTTAAGAAACAAAAAAATAAGAAAAAAATGTCAATGTTTTTTTTTTGCGTAGTATTTTTTTTATATCATTGTTTTAACATCATAATTACCTAAGAGTATTTTCATAGTTTTAGTCAGCAAATTGCGGAAAAAGAAAAGATTTTTTATCGATTAGTACACAAAATGCAATATTTTAAGTTAATCAAAGGTATTCGTATTGGTACACGAAAAAAAACGTATTTTTTTTATAGCCTGGAATTAATCAAAACAACTATACTTGGCACAAAAAAAAAATCAAAGGTAGACCACAAAAGATGTATTTTTTAAATGTTGTCAACTTGCTTATAATTGTTAAACTCTAGCTATAAGCAGTGACCGTAACTATTGTATTGTTTTTTCCATGATAACAATAAATATATTGTCACAATAACAATATAATGATATATATTTTTCTAAAAACCTACGAAATTATATTGTATATTCAGAGCAAAAAAAACATTTTTTGGGCATAAAATGCAAACATATATATTTATGTGAATATTTTGACTTTTTATCGCAAAATTAAGCGGAAAAATTTCTGGGATCTTTATAATTAATATTTTTAGGTTGACGGTTTGTATTTGCCACAAAAATACAGCTTGTGTTTCCACAAAAAATACTTCGATTTATATTTTATTGTTGTAAAATCAGCTGGTGTTTTTTACACAAATTTTTGTCGTAAAAAAGGTTTTTTTCTAGTTCAATATGAAATCTTACAAATATAAATATGCTGTATTTGTATATGCATGACACAGAAGCGTAGCACGGGGGATAGGGGGTGTACCCCCCTCCGTTGTGAACTTTTTTTAAAAGCATGAATTTAAGGGGGGTCTTTTTTTGTGCGGAGATTTTTTTGATTTTAACAATCGAAATAAAAAATTTAAAAATCAATTTATGTTAAAAAAAAGTATATTGTTAAAAACGCTTTTAAATACGGGTATAAAGCCCTATTTTTTTATAAACACAGACTCTCTCTTAGCTCAAAAATTCCTAACTACGCCTTGGCATGACATAAGACAAAAAAACAACTTTTTTTTTTGATTTGGCTTTTCATTGTAAATACAACTATAAAAAATATTGTTAAATTGACAATGTATATATTGTTAGGGAACAATAACAATTTTTTGTAGTGAAAATATATTGTTTATGATCACAGGTTATAAGTATGTCGAGATATTTGTACTTTTTCATGATTAACCGCATATTATCGCCGTGGAATTGTGCTTGATCGCGACTATACGAAAATTATTACAATCATTATACCCAAATCTTGATTGGTCACAGCATGTCTATTCTTCATCAAAAAAAAAATATTGATTTTAAGCAAAATTTGTTTTTATTTTCTTTTGTGTTTATTAAATAATCTTTTGTTTTTTACAATTGTAGATTTTATTTTGGCACTAAGTGTACCATAACATACAAAAACAAATATGTTTTATAAAACATTTAGGTCATTTAGGCACACATTTTTTACATCCCAATTATATCTATTATACCAAAAAAACTATATATTTTTACAGTAATAAAAAAATAGATTTATATAAGTTATCCACGTACCTAGTCAACAACAAAATAGCATTAAAACTGTAGAATTGCATAACATTTTATCATTTCTATAACTAAATATGCATAAAATCAAATTTATAACTACTGAAAAAATTTATAGGTTGCTACATATATTGCTATTATTGATGTTAAAAATGCTAGATTTTCAAAGTAAATTTGCTCAAGTTAATTTGTGCTTTATCGATAAAAATAAGTAAATTTAACCAGTATGTATTTTTATTGATTGTTATATTTGACAAAAAAATATTGTTAAAAAAAACGCGTTAGTTGCACTGTTATACGTCTCATGTATTTATTTCTATATACACTGTAACGTCATCTGTAAAATTATAGGGCAATGATGTATAATACAAGTATAATGCAGTAAATAAAGCATTGAAAAAACACGAAAAAAAGCAAGACAATACAAAGGGCAAATTTACGCGGTTTACAGAAAACTGGGCTGGTATAAAAGCACGTCTGTTTACACGTCTTATGTGTATAAGAAAATTTGTTCTTCAAAATTCTTTTAGTAATATATTAGACCCTTTCGGTGGCAAAATCTATTATTTATGTATAAAAAACGCACTCAGAAATTATGAATCGAATCCCAATGCAATATTTGTGTCTCATTCAACCTCAAAGGATTTTTTATTTTTTTTTTATGAAAAAAATTATTAAGTACTGAAAGGGTTTAGTTGAAAAAAAAATAACATTTTTACACATAAAATTGCAAATTTGTAAAAATTTCATGTGTTTGTATGAAAAACAAATAATGGCTTTTTTGGGATAAGCAATGTATATACAGTATATTTTATTAAGTTAGCAATATAACCTGCTGTTTGTAGGGTGTTAATCCTCTAAGGGGTTAACGTTTCCTCTAAAGCGGCTAGCTTGTATCAATAACTTTTTTTCAGGCCCGTAGAAAGACGAACCTTGTACCTAGGGGGATTTATTTTGCCTTTTTTCGTTAAATAAAAATAATTATAAATTATTTTTAACATATATATTTGTTTTGTTCGTTCCAACGAAACTTCTTTTTCCGGTCGAAATGGTCTTACTTCTTTTTATTAGATTTTTTGTAAAAATACCTTTTTAATCTAGGACAGTAGGTTAAGGACCCGTCGTTATAGAATGATAATGTCTGGCTACGTCGCTGCTTTCTTCTATTAATTTTTTTTTTTTTTCACTACTTTTTCTGTTGGCTTTCATCGTAACAATATTTTATTCTTATTAATGTCTTCCACTATAGTTCCCATTTCTTTAAAATCTCAATTTTTTTATGTTTTTATGTATGTTTCTGTTTGTGATATTCTTACGTGATCATTTCTATTAAATGCAAATTGGTTCCCTATTCTCTTTAGCCACTTCGTCGGCTTTTTATTTTGCATTTGTAAGGTAAGATCCATGTAGTATATAAAAGCTTCTTGTCGAAGCATTTGTTGTAAGAGTAGTAAGAAACATTATACTTGCGTACTATGTTCTCAAGATTTATCATTGTATCCTTTTTTATTCCTTCTAGTTTTATAAATGCTTTTATTAACGTCCCTTTTACGCGTCTAACGCGCATATTCTTCTATGTGCTTCTACACGCATTTAATTGTGCACAATAAAATATTTAATACTTATTTTATTTAATACTTCGCTAATAAATTTTTTCCCATTATCGGAAATTTATTCTGATAAGATACATTTAAATGCATCTATTTGTCAAAGACCTCATACACTTTTTGTGTGCAATTTACAAGGGACAATGAAAGATGCCACTTGTCGATTGTAGTAATCAATCCCGACAAGTTTGTATTTTTTTCTCCGCCATATGTAAAATATATAATAAAATATTTTAACGGCCGTACGATTGAATCAACTGCAGGCGATTTTGTTGCTTTTGATCTATTTTTTGGCACACCTAACATTCCTTGATAATGTTTCATATTGTCCTTTTTACACTCGAACACTAGAATTGACTCGTAATTGCAAATACGCCCGCCTCAAAACCCGATACAAAAAAGCCTCATGATTGTTGTTGCATAGCGTTTTTTATTATAAATCTCCAGTATTATTCGCGTCTTCTCCGATGTCTGTTATTTTAGTATTCTCCCCCATCAATTTTCTTTGCATGCATATTCTAAATGCTTCGTCGTACTTTTGTTACATTATCATATATTTATAACTGAATATTTTCTTATCATAGGTCATCGGCTATTCTTATTATACTTTATTTTATTTATGTTTTTTCTTAATCAAGGGTTTATTGTTTTAAATCCATCGTCGGACGCGATCATTCTCGAAATTTCCCTTTTTCTATTTGCCACTTATGACAGGTGGTCGGTTTCAATATCAAATAAACTACCTTTTAGTTTATACATAAACCTTTTTTATTCCCCAAATAATTCCTAACATATTCTTAACGGTCATTGTGTTCTTTTATTCAAATTCTTTATATACCTTCGATGCTCATTGATTCGGCAAATATTTTCCGTATTCATCATGTTTTAGTAAAACGGCTTTGAGGCGTAAATGACTTGCTTCTACTTGCAGTATAAATGGTACATTAGAATCTTATATACGCAAATGTTGTATATCCATACTCTTTTTTTATGTTTTTACATTCTCCTTTTTTTTTTAGTGTTTTCCATATCCAATCTGTATCATACTTAACTTTAAGCCTCTGGCTCAGGGAATACGTTTTTCACGACAAATATTTTTAAAAAAATGCTTAACCCAATTAAATGAGAATTAGAATTAGTGCACGCATATTACTTTACTTTGCTTCGGGAATTCTTTACCCACCTTTTTCTTTTTTTTCAAGTGGTTTAAATGTGGATCCGTTTACATTTACTCCAGACATTGCACTTTCATATTACAGGACTATATTTTACCTTTATAGACTCCTTATTTATTCAGGTTAACACTTTCTCATTATTTCTTTAAAAATGCTGTCATGTTTAGTTTTTGTCTATTCTCTTATTACATGTCATTTAAGTAAATAGTAATTACCTCATCAATTAGATCTTCAATCATTTGTCCACGATTCTTGATAGAATCATGATACGTAGATAATATCCTTGAACCATACTATTAAGTTTGCATCATCAGGCCCGTAATTTAAACGCACATTGTTTTAAATCTTTGTTTTTGGTTTAAACACTAAAAAATGATTCTTGCATGTCTATTGCAGTCAAAAAGTGGCATCCACAGACTGATCGGAGTATTTAATTAATCTATCAATTTGCTTGCGTCTTATTATACAATATCATTTTATAAAAATATATTCATTACTAAGCGTACTTCGCCATTGGGTTTCTCAAACGACCTAAATTTTGCTTTCTACCTGGATAAAGACCTGCCTATGATTCCCTTGCTTCAAGACCGTATTTCGTATTTACTTGCTATCTCTTGTAAGGCTATCGGTATTCTTACACCATGTTTCTTTTTGATAATTGTTTTACTTGTCTTTATAATACACTTTTCCCTGGATAGAATTATATTTTGAAATTTTGCCGCTGTAAGAAATGGAAACTTTTAATCAAAATTATCAAGTCTAAGCTAAATGTTACATAGTTTTAATCTCTTTTTTTTTGAAATTTACTTGTGAAAAATTGAGATCTCTTTTATTGTATTTTTTGTCATAATTTCCTGCCTGATGTTATCCTTTTTCGCAAACCCAAAACTTTGTAGTAAATTCTAATATGTATCAAACCCATGTACACTTCTCTGTGGCCTTCTTTCTTTTTTTAATACTAAATCATTTAGTAGCGTTGTTTCTTGCATCATTCTTTTTTCTGGTTCTTTTACGCGGCTCTCGTGGCGCTTAATGGCCATTTTTTATAACAAAAAGAAGTTTTTTTTGTCGGTATTTACGGCCCTTGAAAACTGTAACCTCTAAATCATTCTTTTCAAGTATCATAATGCTTCTTACAAGTGCTAGACTTGCATTTGTTAGTATATCATTAGGCTTAGCCTTCTATTTGTTTATTAATAGCAGTGCTTCGCCAAAAAAAAAACACGTGTTCTAAGTTTAGTAATACATCTCTTATCCTCCACGACCTTTGTTCGTAAATCATGACATCCGTGTCCATATCGCCATCCGCTTTTTTGACTTCTTCTACTGCTGCCGCCATGTTGTTTATATTTGTTGCTCGTTATCTGCGGGGTCCACATAACCCGTACAACATCCTTATGTTTTACGGTCTTTATGTAAGTGGATACTAGTTTTTAAACCAACTCTACAAACTTTTTTATTATCGGAATTAATTAGTTAAATGTTTTATATCTTAGAAAAAAATTGAAGCGTATGTCTTCGCCATACTATGAATAGGCAACAGGAATGCATATATATATAAGCTGCAGAATTGGCGCGTATTGTGCATAAAGTAGCCTTTCAGATAACAGAATAGGTTTATAAATAGCTTATATTTTTTTTGTTTTTTGTGATTATGCATTGGTTACTCGTGATAAAACATACAATAATGCTTTACCAGTGCATCTGATAAGAAAAAAAAATATGTAAATGTATCATAAATTATGGCAAAAAAACAGTTATATGTACTCACTTACAATATAATTATAAAAACTGTAATAAAAAATATGCATGCAAGTCATCAAAAAACCTAAGCATATTTTGCGGTAATTTTATTTGTTTGTATATTTTTTTAATCTACGAAATAGATTACTGATGTAAAAGCAAAATGTCAAATGATATACGTGCCCATATAATAAATTTAAAAGGGCAATTTATATAAATAAAAAGTCATCATATAGTCATGGTAAGCAGCGCGAAAAATTTACCGGCATTAAGATCTATGGGCGGGACGCATTAACGCAAAAAATCTGGCAGAACATTTCAGCGTTTATGCAACAAATAACCCTGTTTATTTTACTATGAAAAAAACAAAAAAAATAAGCGATAAAGTTGTATAAAAAATAACATGTTTTTATACACTAATTTGTACCAAGAACCAGAATAGTACAAACATATATAAGATGCAAATTACCCGAAATTTTTTAATGGCAATTAGTAGAAAAACATCATTCAATATATTATTTAATTATCAAAAGTGTTGTGTGTACGACGGAGGATAAAAAAAATCTGCAAATTATTATTAAAATATTGAAGTCTGAATTTATTACATGTACCTAACATTCCGGCTTGTAAAGTAAAAGATTATTATCCCTAATATATAAAAAAATTATAAGCTATATAAAAACAATGAATTTAAAGATTTCATACAAATGCCATAGTCGATCCGTCTTTTTTTAGGTTAAAAAGAAAAAAACCCCAGTTTTTCACAATTATAAAAAATGTAACGGTCAAGCAATACAAAAACATATTATGAACAGAAATTCGCAAAAGCGCTACTTAAGAAGCATATTTTTCGTATTTCTGCACCGATTGTTTTTCTTGTAAATCCTGTTTTATTTGCGCAATAATTGATATAAATATGTTCGAAGAACTTTTTTACAAATTTTTCATTATACCTTATAATCTCGGTAGTGCAAACAAAAAACCGTAAAAAAACTCTTGCTATAAAAATACTTGTTTTTTTATGTCGACTTAGAACTAAAAAGTTTTTACCCAAGAAATGTTCTTACTATCGAGATTATAAAGTATCTGATATTATGCCTTATATAGAATTTTACATATATTTAGCTTTTACAAATTTACTTTGCCTTTTGTATGTATACATCAACACTATTGCAATATGATTTTTACTTTTAAATGATTTTTAGATTTTGTAGATAATTTTATAAAGGAAAAATATTTTTTAAAAAGACAAATAAATCAGTGTATGAAGGCTAAACCGGCATTGTAAGTGTTGATTTTATGTCAATTTATACCTTAGACTACTTATTAATTTTTAAGTTGTCAATGAGTATTTTATTAATGTTTCATTTTTTGATCCACTAAATATCAAAACTAAAAAGTCCGGATAGAAAGATTTTAATTTATCATAGTGTTTACCGTGTAATACCGTAAGATGCATTTAGAAAGTTGTATGAGTAAGATTTAAGTATTAAAAAAACAGCTTTGATGTATTTTTTTGCAATATGCGTAATTTTATATATAATTTATAAATTGAAGCACAAAGCCTGCAAATTAAGTACACAGGTTTTTGCCATTATATATTGATATTGATTGATACAATTGTTTTTTTTTCTAATTTTTTTTTATTTTTGTTCTAAATTTTTAAGATAAAGATCATAATGAATATTGCACACAAAATATATTTTGCGCACATTCCGCGCATATTTTGTCACATTATGCGCTGTTTATTCTTTATTATCTGCATATTTTGTACATCGTGCGCATACATTGCGCACTCGTCCGCGGAATTTGCCAAGCTTTGAAAAAAAAATGTAGTATTATTGCTCTGATTAGTTTAAAAATATGTATATCGTAAACTAATTAGCCAAAAATTGTATAAATGCTACCCAAAATAAAAAGTTTTGTCACTGAAATTTTATAAATAAATGCAAGCCATCAAATTAAAAAGAAAAAAGGCTTTATCGCTAAAAAAATACCTTTTTTTTTGTTGGTACTTATTACATAGAAAAAAGTCATTGGTTGGATAAAAAGTTTAAAAAAAATATATTTTTGTTTTCTTTTTTTTATGCTAAAAAATGATGTGTATTTATTGCGGCTAAAAATGCTTAGATAAATTTTTAAATTCTATGTTGAATTTTCTGTAAAAACACAAGTATATTTATACATTGTTACATAAAGGCATTATGTAACCCGTTAAAATATTTTTAAGTACATTAATTTGTTTGGTCGTTGCTTTTTATTATGTCAGCGAATACATATACTAACTTTGTAAAAGCATGTCGTATAATTAATGCACCAGTGTTTTTATTGGTCACTAGGCCTTCAACTTTTGAATCCTAAATAGGGGGTAATAAATAAAAAAGCCTTCAATTCTGTAGGCGAAATGTAGGATAAAACAAGAAAGATGCAATTAAGGCCCAAATAAAAACGCATATAGCCTGCAAAAAGATAGGGTGCATGTTTCTCAATACTAGACACTAAAAGAGTAAAATAAGTGTTTTTTTTAACAAATTTTAAAACATCAAGGTTTCGTCTTGGCTTTCTACTTCGTCAAAGAGTCAGAAGTCTACAAATGTCAAGCCGGACCAATGAAAAAGCGGAATAAACAGTTACACGGGCTTCTGAATATTTTCCTAGATTAGATAGGATTTGACTTGTAAAAGTGGATAATTAATATGAAGTGTAAAGAACAAAGATAAATATTTCTAATATATATTAATATCAGCATCTAGAATTTTGAATATATCACCATTTATATTTTGAGTATAATAAATGTTTATTTATTCTTTGCCAGATTTACCGGTAAACCGACTTGCAATAAAACTTTTAGTTAGAGAAGCTCAGTTATTTCAATATATACATGATAAATAGTAAGCATTCGTTAGTAATGCCTGTATTTAATGCATTTGGCTCTTTTAATGCGCCAGTTTTTCTTTTTTTTGCTTATATTATGCAATACAAATGCAACTTAAATTCAATTTAGTTATATTAATACAGGCGATTATAGGAAGCCTGTAAAATTTGAAAGCCATATTGTCACTAAACTGAATATATTTTAAATCTTATACTTTCAAAGAAGAAATTTTTGGAAGTAATATGAAAACAATAAAGATAAACAATTGTTAATGTGAAATATAAAAAAAATTTTTCTATGATCTCGTTAGCTTTTTTTTTTTGTATACGAATTTACCAATATTCAAATTTAAATCAATAAAAAAATTTAAAAAAAGGCTTAATGTACGCTGAACGTATAATTTAGTGTGTAAAGACAAAAATATTGTATATAATCAATAGATGATCTGCAATAAAACCTATAAAACGGCTTATATTGAGCAAAAAACTATCTTCGAGTAGGTATTATATGCCGAATCGTAGGATGATATATCACCTCATAGAAATGTAAGTTAAAAAAATTACATATAGTAAGTTAAATGTATTGTTTAATATATTAATATGAAGTTAAATAAAAAAAAGCTTATGGTTGAATTAGATATACAAAAACTAGTAGAAGAGCATTCTTGTTTTGCTTTTATATCTAGATGTGTGTATATAGAACAATAAAATAAAAATACTGGCATATATAATAAATTTTACATACACACATTTTTACGGAACTACTAATAGTTGGTAATATGCTCTAAAAAAATTTAGATTTTTGTTTTTTTACACGTAAAAGAATTAAATTATGCTTTTATAAATTAGATTGTTTACTATTACACATTATAAACTGCTGGAAATTCATATTAGAAGTTTATGATATGCAAATGTCTGCAGTAAACAACAGTTTTTTATATTGCAGATTACTTTTGACGTATATAAATATTTGACGGAAGAAATCTATGCAAAAAGCGCGTGTAAACTACGAAAATGGCCGCCAAAGAAGCATCAAAAAAACAAGAACGTAAAAAAAAATTTAGCGAACCAATATTGGTTACGCATACTTTATATAAACACACTTATAACAAATTTAATCAGACAAATATTATTCTAAAATATTGCTTACAATGTACATATGCAATTTTTATGATATTAAATGCAAGCCACACCGGTGGTCGATATGAATCTGGTATAAAATACTGTGCGATAAACTGGAAGATAATTATGCGACATGTAAAGGGCCAAAAACCAAAAATAAAGGCCTAAAAAAATAAAAGCAAAAAGACAAGGAATCTACAAAATTTGTTTATAAAAAGGAGTTACAACATTTGCATTTACAAAAAGGTATATTAGCCGTATTTTAGGGGACAATCAACTCAATTAAAATGAAAATCAACAAAAATCATATAAATTAAAATAATTATAATGACAAAAAAACAGAGTTTAAACTGGGCATGGTATAACAATTTTCTCATAGAAAGATCTATATTACGCCATTCGCGTATTATCTAGTATGTAGTATGGGGTAGAAATATACGTAAATAACAAAAATATCTATCTGCGATATAAATCAAGGTCAATGTTATGCAAATTGTAAGATTCAGCTTATCAATTTAGTCATTTTAAACGCACAACGCATTAAGAAATGGCAAACACGTCAGTTCTAGTAAAACCTTTTCTAGTGCATTGTCTTTTAACTTGTATTTCGATTTCTTTTGCTTTCATTTTTTGGTTTTTTTTTACGGTTGTTGGCCGTCCTTTAGCCTGAAAAATTAACCCGTCGATAATATATCTATAATATGGTTTTGAAGATGGAAGTTTATACTTTATGTTACTTTGTTGTACAAATCCAAAATAATTTACATTTTCCAAACAAGAAATGCAATATCACTGACTAATTTGTATTGTAAAACTGAATAAAAAAGTTAGTCGTAAAACTGTACTCCAAAACACATTTATTATCTTCTTTTGAGTGCTATCAATTTCTCGGATTTGTATATTAAAATATGTACAATAATTAAATATATGTCCATAGCAGGATCGTCACTGGTTTTTTTTGGCTCTTCCTTCGCAACCATATTCCGTACCCAAGGAACACAAAAAAAATTCTCTTGCCTAATAACATAAATATGCGTCGTGTTTGTGTCTACAAAACCAAGTCTTTTTTTGTGGCAATTTATTGATTTTTTTCAACTACAGATATATACCGTTATTATATTTTATTTAAGGAAGATGTTTTTCGCCCCAATTAATTGTTAGGCAACCTCTAAAAAATTACATCCACCCACAATGGAGGAAAATTTTGCAAAATAAATGATTGTACAGCGTTTACTATAATTTAAAAACTATACAAATAAGTTTAATTTTAGAGTTTGTCTTTTTTTTCGATGTTTTTTTTTTCCTTTTAAATGGGTCTTAACTTTTTTGTTCTTATTCCTTTTTTAAACTATTTCTTGCGATGTTTTGGGGTGAATATAGATATTTTACTAGAGGATTATAACATATATTACAATATGTGTGGGTGTTGTAGATATTATAGGGATAAAAAAATTTATTGTGGGTGAAAAGTATATTTCTCCATTTTCTTTTTATTATTTTATTTTTTTAATATGTATTTAATATGTGCGCAATGAGTTTGGGTATGTTGAAAAAAAGTGTTTTTCTTGTTTGGCAATTTTAGTAAATTTGCTAAATCTAGTTTTTTTAGATAAATAAATTTGTTTTTGTGCTAAAAGGTTACGAATTTTTAAATTAATAATTAAAAGGGATTAATTTATAGATAATAAATAACAAACTAGGGTTATTTATAAAGTGGATTGATCCGCGAATAAAAACAATGTATATTATTTTTTTTGCAATGGATTTTTCAAAAATAATAAATTTCAAAATAAATTACAAAAAATTAAGAGGATCTACACTAAAGTTACACCGGAACTTTATCGTATTCCTTGTATGTTTTCTTTTGGTTTTTTTTAGTTTTTTTGGATATTATTTGTTAGTCATGGCCCCTTTATGGTAAAAAAACTTGGCCGACATTTTTACATTACATTTCTGTAAACCATTTGATAAAAAAAATCGCGCATTTTTACGCAAATTCGTTTTGTTTCTAAGTAAAAATTCATGGATAAGTTTTTTACTTTAATAGCACTTAGCAACTGCTGTTAGAAGTAGATTTAAGTATTGAATTGTGATACGGGGTGTTGGTATAGTATTTATTCAATATTCTTTGTCTAAGTCTATTTAGTGAGTTAGAACTCAAAGACACTATTCTCAAAATTGCATTATCATTTCTACCGATTTTTGTTTTATGTAATATTTTCTTAATTTTTAATACTTTGCCACATAGCTTGAACAAACTGCACCCTTTTTTTATTATAAAATTACATTTAATTACTTTTTTTTACACCTCTAAAAGCAACTTTCATCGAAAAAAAGCAAAATATTCTATATGTAAATCTTTCGCCTAATGTACGCAACCATACACTCCTTTGAAATTCCCATTTATTTTTATTTCTAGTTCAATAAAAAAAAAAATTTTGAACTTTGAATAAATTACTAAATGTAGTATATTATAGTGTATCGCAATGTACGCAATAAAATGTTTCTTTTTGTGTTACGCCTATTAATGAAATAGAAAACTTTTCAAATATACATAACAATACATGTAAAAGAAGTTGGAACAACGCAAAATTTTTATATAAAATATAATATTCTTACACAACTAAAAACCCGTAATAGAATCTATAGTATAGCCGTTTTTGCTCCTGTAATAAATAATCACAAGCAAAGATGAATATGACCTTTTCATGCCTTAAATAGCATGTTGCAACTTTATTAATGGCTGGAAAATACTAAGCCATTTGTTTAGTAGTTCTTTTTGATTTTTTCGCCATTAACACAACATATTCAATCGGGAAAAAGAGTTACATGTGTGGTACGAATTATAATTTGCGATACGACACATGCAAAGTTCCTATAAACTTTTGTTACGAACACAGTATATAGTGGCCAATATTGCTTTATATGCGGGTTTAAGTTTTTTTAAAAGTAAACACCGCAATTAAAATTTTTCTGCAAATGTACACAGTTATATTAAAACTGAAAATATAAAATGCATTTTGTATTTACTATTTTTGGGGCATATTTGTGCAATAAAATATAAAAATGCATTTTACACAACAGTAGAGCTTCATATAAAACAACCAAAAAAGACCTGATCATACACATTACACTATATTTTATTCTATAATACACTTTGAGCCCTAATTAATAAAATATCGCTATATATTAGTATGTTGTCTTGATATGTGTCTATAAAGTGTGTTGTCTAAAATTTTTGTATATAAATAGTAAGCTGTTAGACATTTTTTGCGTAAATCCGACACGCAACAAAATATAAAATGTTAAGAAGCGTATCTTGCAATAAAATAAGAGTAATATTTTTTACTAAGCATAAAAGGATAATTTATCTTCCTACCATGTGATTATAAAAAAAAAATAAATAACATGTTATGGGCATGAGTGTGACAACAAGAATTATAAATGTACTATTTCGTAAAAGCCGCGACAACTCTTTTTCTAACTAAAGGTACTTTTCGACAGATTTTCTGGTGTGAATTATTCAAAAATAGGGAACTCAATAGTTTTTTCATTTTTTTGACGTAAGTCGGCAGTTTATATCAAAAGAACAAAACATATTAATTTTTATATTTAATTTATATTCTTTAAGCATTCAAAGTGGTCTAATCGTCAAAAGAGTAGCCAATAACGTTTCCTTATTCTAGAACTTAAGTTGCGAGCTTTAGCCACTAAAAAATCCAAAAAAATTACCATTGCATTAAAATTATAACAAAAAACAAGTTGTAAGCAAATAAACTTGTACTTTGGCTGAGAGAAAAAGCTCATGATGTTAAACGACGTTTGTTTAACCAATTTAAATTTTGCAAACACTTACTTTTTGCAAACCTTCTTTTTGTTACATATACGGCTAAAAAATGTTGTTAGTAATCTTTTATTTTAAATGTAATACAACACGTTTTTTTTGGAATGCTCAGCCCAATAAAAGCATTATATTTTTAATTTTTTCTAGTGTATTTAATTTTTAATGTTGTATGTTTCTTGGCACTAAAAAGATTACATGAAAAATTTTTAGCACGAAATTTTTACTCCAACAAATTGATTCATGTCATTATTTTTTTTGTGTATGAGTTTTAACTCAACCGGCGAATAAAACGGTAGAAAATTTTATATTTTGCTTAATGGTAAAGCTGACAGGATATGCAAAGAACACTGGTAGATTTTTACATATATTTTCGTTTTGCAAGCTTTAGTACAGGGTCTATTAAGTATCATTTAAAATTTATAAAACTAGCAGCGAATAAGTTTTAAATCGCAACCGTATAAAAACATTCATTATGGTTTTTTGTCTTTTTTTATTCAGGGTATGTGCATTACGACGAAATAAATCTACTCTTACAGAAATGGTTGTCCACTAAAACCCGTAATAAAAAAAAACAAATCCGAGATATCTACTTTCACAAAAAAAAACGAACTGAGCCACCTATATGGAGTCCCATTATTCTTGTTTGTAAACAGCCATGAAGATTCTTAAGTTGAATTTTTTGTATGTTTATACCTAGCTCAAATTATTTTTGTATTTACTTTTGCATCACGTCTATATTTTTTGCGTTTAGTTATTTACCTTTCTTTTTGTATCTTTTATCTAAAGCATAGCGTATGAGTGTTTCTGTGCTTGAATAAGTATTTACTTTTGCATCACTCTCTTTCGTATTCTGTGGAATGTGTCTTTACATTATTGTTAAAAAAAATTACGAATACACGGTGCTGTTTTTTATGTATATAACGCATGTCCTTGTTATTGCAGATCTTGACTTTATCTCTGCGATGTTTTTTTTACATACCGCTATTTTACCATCTAACTAGCAGCCTATGAAACTTGTTTTTTACTATGCCTATACGTTGTGTTTTTATAATAAAATTGTATCTCTGCGTATTGAAAATTCTTTTTATTTTTACACATAAGTAGGGAGATCAAACCCCTGAACCTTTGGTATTGCAACATACTAGATTTTATAATAATGCCATAAATCATGTCAAAACTCTTTTTCAGGGGTCTTATAAATTAGTTTTCAATTTCGTAAAAAGAAACTAAACAACGCTTTGTTATAATACACGATTTTTATGCGAACTAAAAAAAACAAAAAAAAAAGTAAAAATTTATAAGATAAACATATTATTGTTACCGTCTTTTAACATTTACTTGTAAAAAGCAAACAAAAAAAACATTACCTTTTTATTTTAATGTAATACTATAATCTTATTATACTAATAGTCAGCGCTTTCGCTTCCGCATTCATTTTATTTTATTTCGTAATTAGAAAACAAAAAATATAATTTTTGTCTACACCAGAAAAAAACTATAGTAAATAAATTCAACTTAAAATATTTTTAGATGTGGAACGCGTAAAATTTTTCAATTTTCAGCTACAAGTTTCGCAGAATTGTATTAATAGTTTTATCTTTTTATCAAAGTGCAAATAGAATTATTGCTTTATAGTTGACATCTTGTATTCTGAATTTTGCACCTATGTCAAGCATTAATATTACGATAAAAAAAATATTGTTAGAGTATACTTTAATCCCGATGTCAGCTACAAACAAAAAAAAAAATTAGTTAAAATGTATGTATCAGGATTAATGGATGACATTATCTGTAAGAATCCACTTTAGATTAGCCATATTTTTTATTAATTATTTTTGTTTTCCGACAAATGTAAAGAAATTACTTATGCCTTGTATTTTATTCGGTATTTCTTCGTCCGAATATTTAACGCTGAACTACTTTGTTCTAAATTTATGCAAATACTATGTTTTCCAATGAAAATATGTAATTTCAGCATTGATATTGCATAAAATCAGCCATTCGCTTTATCTTTTGTATTGTAAAATTACAGTTAATACAAAACTTTTGTTTTCGTTGATATGAATAGCGAGCGTATGTTTATTATAGCAAGCGTAAGGTACAGAATTTTAATTTCGAAAATCGAATTTGCTAGAACGGAAAAAAAATATTAATCTGTACAATAATACGCAAAAAATGCATTAAATATTTGCTTATTTCAAATAGTACTTGAACGATATATTGCTAAGAAAAAGCATTTACTTATTATAGTGTTACCAAATAGCATAAAACCTCTGTGCAGATAATGAAAGAAATATCGTCTTCACTAGAACAAATACGTGAGACAAGTTATCCACATACACACGTAGTTATCCTGACAGGAATTTTTTCCTTTTGTCATATTGTAAATCGGATAAAAAAATCGTCTAAGATCGTAAGATTATCAACGTGCATATTGCAAAACAAAATATTTACTACTCTTAGACTATAATTTACAACACTGCTGAGCAATATCTAAACTTGAATTTACTGGCAATATTTTACGTCATATCGAATAATACACGAGGAATAAAGTAAGCATAATTTTGTTATAGTCACAAAACTTTTTTTTTACCAACATGTAAAATTATATTAGTTTACAAAGCGAATGCTGCTTTGCTGTATCAACTACATTACATATTTTCTACATATGTTATTTTTTAAACGCATAGATCCGCTTTTTACCTTTAGAATCACATATTACACGTATACATATATATATGGTATTTGGCGTCTGTCACGCACACTCGGCGGAATTTTGCGCTTGCCAGACAATATAAATTTGTCGCCAGTTGCAAACAAGTACATCGATAATTTTCTGTAGATATTAAACTTTTCGCTTGGTTTTTTTCGCGTCGTACAATTTT
Organism: Agrenia bidenticulata; assembly: GCA_034694785.1. NCBI lineage: Eukaryota > Metazoa > Arthropoda > Collembola > Entomobryomorpha > Isotomidae > Agrenia > Agrenia bidenticulata. The sequence continues at coordinate 191 of JAQFYM010003268.1, read as the reverse complement.
TTTTTCAACTAAGATTTTTTACGTATTCTATCTTTTGTCGTTTGTTAACCCATGGGCGACGGTAGAGACGTTTGCATTACGCTTAATGCCGAAGCCCGAAGGACTAAAAAATTAATTACATATATATCGAGGTTCTATAGCTTTAAGGGGTACAGACTTTCTACCAGTAGCGTATCCAGAGATGAAGGGAG
>JAQFYM010003267.1:0-19272 GCA_034694785.1 Agrenia bidenticulata | reverse complement strand
ATAATAAAGTCATATAACTTTATCCAAAAAATGGAAAATATGACAAAATATGACTTTAATGACTTTAAGTTGCCCTATTTATAACTGAAATGTTGTAATTCTCCGCCAGGCGCGTACCGAGGGGTGGGGTGTGATGGGGAAGGGGGCGTACCCCCTCCCTTCAGAAATTGTTTATGCCTATATTTAAGGGGATCTTTTTTTGTGCAAAACCTTCTTTTATTAAAGAATGTAAAAAAAAATATTTAAATATAAATTTTTTCAAAAAAAAATAATAAACTTTAAAACATCGAAAAACAAGCTTTTTTAGCCTAACCTTAAACAAAACACTGACTACAACCTGGCTCACAAATGTCTGGGTACGCCACTGTAGTCCGCTATTATACATGTTTTTTTTGTAAGATATGATCAGCAGCATTTACTTTGATAATAATAAAAAAAGTCCCCATCCCAAATAATCGAGCTTTTTTTAATCATCAAAAGTTTATGTTGCTCTAATCAAAAGAAATTTTTTATCTTCATTTGTATCTAAAAAAATGTAAAATTTGCCCAAACATTTAGCATATACAGTCGGTTGTGATTTTCTAGACACTTTTGGGGCTAAAAAAAATTAAGATATCTAATTTTTCAAACAACGACAAAATATATGTATTTCTTTTTATATATAACAACTAATATGACTTAAATAAAAAAAAACGTATATAGGCTTGTAAGAAATCATTAATTCATTTTTATTCTTAATGTTTTCTAAATGGCTATATTTAATTTATAATAAGACATTATGACATGATCGTCAGCCTCTGCACTTAAATACTTTCGTATGATATCAATTTGATGCAATAATTCGTAAGAAAATTCTACCATTTCATTTATATTTATAACTTCCTCAATATCATTATTATTAAAACAAAAATCTTTGAATTTATCCCCATTATTTTCCATAGCTTGATGTCCGCGATCGTATTGTTTACATTAATATTAATTACTTTTATCATGATATAAAACTTCAGTCTGCAATTGCTATATGTTGATGTCTTCATCTCACTAATCGACTTTCGAATCCAAAAACACACTTCGTTCAATGATATCTGCCTGAAGGCATTTTTTGAGTCGGTTCCTAGTCGAGCATGAGATCCCATGCAAAAATCGTAAGATATTCTTTATATTGTTCTTTGAAGGCGTTAATGATGCCAAGATACAATGGTTGAAGTATTGAAGAAGAGTAGGGAGGAAAAAAAATAAGTTTGATGTTTAAGGGTTTTTGTGTTCTGTGGCTACTGTAAGCATCCTAAATAGTAAAATATGTTCCGTGTCTAATCATTTTTTCCCAATTTCATTTAAATACTTCAAAAATATATCACGGGGTAACCAAGAGCTTTTATTAGCTGTATACTTAAAGTTAAATCTAAATGGTAGGAAGGGTTCAAAAACGATAGGATTTTCTTTTACGACCAATAATAGCAGGCAAAGCTCGTCTCCAAATTCGTTAGAACATAAAACCAATGATATTTTAGTCTTATTCTCTTTGATTTCGGTCTTTTCATCATCAGATAATACTTAATATGTGGTTTTGGTAAAAATTCTTGAATGACAGCCCTGTTTTAGTAAGAACGTATGTATTTTTAATATCATAATCCTTTTTCACTACATTAAATTCTAGAAAAAATTACCTTTTCTTGCTATGATCTGCTGATTTGGATTCTACATAGACACTTCTAAAAACTACACTATTTTTCTGTACAGATTTACGTACACTGTATGAATTTATATTTTCTTCGCATGATAAATTTAGAGTTTTAAATTTTTCTGGCCAAAGCCTCAATCGAATATATACCTGATTATTGCGGTGAACATGCGCCACTTTTGAATCCCTTCTATAATATAAGCAGTAATCTGACCGATTTAAGATTTTTTTTCGTTTACATAGAAAGAATGTTAAATGGGATCATCAGAATAGAGGTCAGATGAATTGTCTTATATTTTAAGGGACTAGGAATTATATTTAGGTCTTTATTGACGCCTAATGCAAGTTTGACATGACATTGACGACTTACAATGTTCTATAACAACATCTCGCTTTTCTCTAAAGGTGTACGAAGTTCTCGTGTGTTCTTTTTTACTCATTTTTAAGTCCAAAAAATTTCATTTATGAAAATTAATTAGGGCAGGAAAAAATAATGTAATGAAATTGCTTATTTGATTTTTTGTCTAATTAATTTAAGATGTCTAAAATTTTTATTGCTGAAAATATAGTACAAGCATCTACTGGAACTCAAGAAAGTACAGCTATTACTAATATATATCTAAAGTATGTTGATGTAATTACTTAAAAATGTATTTTTTTATTTAAAGCAAAAAATATTTGGGTGTCTTAAATATTTACATTTTATAGGCATTTCTTGCGGCTTAAAAATCGCATACCCCTGTATATCACTAGATTTTATAAAAAATAGGTTACGGTGTAAAAAAATATCCAAAAAAAATATGAAGCATATATGACCAGATATAAATTGTAATTTGTTTAGTCAATAGTAATAGTTTTAAATGTAATCATTTTTGTTTATTTTATGGTTTAATGCAGAATTCTAGGTATTTTTGTTTGCGATGCATGTATATGTATATTACCTACTACAAATTAAAGACATTGGGTTTTGGAAGAAAATACAAGAATTGTAAATGTAAGCTTACACAATAAATTTTAAATTATACATTAATTACGATCTGTGGTTTGCTTTGTTTTACTTTGATTTGACCGGAGTAAATGTACATGTATTAAGTCGATTTGAAACAAATAAATGGAAAAAAAAACATATCAAGATGATAATATTCTAGTTTGACACATTATAATTTTTTCGCCATTACAAGATTCATATAAACCAAAAAACTTCATACGATTCGTACGAATCATTTATCTTTATAGTACGCTATACATAAGGTATGCTACAAAATATACATATTTTTATGTATTAGTGTTTTTACACAAACAAATGTCCTTGTTTCTACCTATTTTGCAAGAAAGTAAAAAATCGAATTACAAAAATAGTATTATTACTCCACGCGTATTATTCATATAAATTTATCGGCAATAGTACAAATTAAAAACATTGTTTTTTGCTTTAGATTCAGAAAACAAATTGTTTTTCTTGTGAATAAATAGTTTCAAAAGTCGTAAACTAGATACCAATGCAAAAAACATTACAAATTACCTAATCACTTTAAAGCTAAAATACGGCATTTTATGCAAAATATCCACGTAGCAAACTTATTACTACAAAAAACTTTTTTTTTTGCAATAATTTAAGACGTAAATTCAGTTTCGGTTTCACGTTTTAAGTCTCTAGAAGGGGGATGTTTACACTTTGCAATTAAAACGTAAAAAAAGCAAGAGAATTAAATAGATTAGTCACTAAAAAGGCAAAATATATTAAGAGATATAAACTGATCTTTCGATTTGTTCTAGGGATGAGCCGAGTCCAATACCTATACGGATCATTACAATTGCTTTTTTTACATTGTTTTCCGATCATGGGCCAAATATCTTCCGCGTAAAAACTTGTGTGAAAAAATACATAATAAGAATTTCGCAGTTTATAGATGTTATATGTACTTTAACAATCTTTTTGTATACATGCGATAATAAATTTTTGTAGAGATTTTACTTCATCATCTTATGCAAATACAAAAAAAAAATATATAGAAGCCCTTTTTTAATACCTTCCCAGTTTAATTCATGCATATAGGATGCTTTTACCTGAGAAATAGAAATGAAAAATATAATAGAAAAATATTTTATGCAAATTTTTTTTTTTAAGTGATCTTCTAAATGTGTTTTATTCTACTTTTTACGATTTTATATACAAAAAGAGGGGGAAAAATACTTTTTGAAAAAAATAAAAAATATCCTGACCAGAAACAAAGAAATAAATTATATCTTACCGAACGTGTAATCATGTTTACTATAGTTGTATTTTTACTTTTTGTGTATAATATATAAACTTTTTATGGCATCAGCAAAAACTTTGTAAAAATGGGACTTTGTAATATTTTTTAAGGTTTTAAAAAAGTCATAAACAATGAAGTAGCTTCTGTGCATTCTGTATAAATTGTAAAAATGTACAAAAAAAAATACCAAAACGCTAACTTATAAAAAGAAAATAGCTAACGATAATCATGTTAAAAAAACTCGGTTTTATGTAACGGCAAGTTTTTTTTTGCCAGTTATTAGTAGGTTATTTGCTTGTTCGGGGTTTTTACTGGTGTTTTGCGTAGTCTGCAATATATTAGGCATTTTTCATCAAAATTGGCTAAAAAGGTCATGGTTGCTGTAGATAGCACAAATTTATATAAAATTGATAGTTTGAAAAATTACATTTTTTTTGTACTTTGAGCGCTTTTTTTGCAAAGCGATAGCGTATTTCTATTAAATACTGCATCACATATCTTTTTTGTAGCAATAGAATTTGGTATTACTATTCGGTACTGGTATTTATTGGGTATTTGGCATTGGTGTTTGTGCATAGTATTTAGAACTGGTATCTTGTGCGTAATAAATTCAATAGGTAACGTACTTGATGGGATTATATTAGAACCTTTAAAACTTACACCACCAAAAAAAACAATAAACAATTATAAAACCCAGTTAGTTTTGGGGTTTTAAAGGCCCAGGTAAAAACCTACTAAAAACAGAAAAACTCGAGGTGCCACAACGAAACGAGGGTTTCTGTACCAATAAATTTTTATATTAAATCAACCGCAAAAAAATAATATTATTGTTACGTACCGCAACAGTGCTATCCACCATTATTGCATTTTCCTTATCTTTAGTTCGTTCTAATAGAATCAATACCTACAATATAGCATATTTTCGGGTACTTTCCATGTATTTTCTAAATTGTATCTTCGCTTATATAACATTTTTTTGTAAAACTTCACGACACAAACACGAATTTTTAAGACAATCTATTGTAAAAGACAAAGCATGCCAAGCGCATACCGAGGGGACGGTGGAAGGTTGTACTCTTAGCTAGAGAAATTTATACACGGTTACATTTAAGGACTGGACTTTTCTTGTGCAGAGATTTTTTTTCTTTTAAGAAACATGGTTGCCATAAATTTTATGGGTATAAAAAGCGGTTTCTAATATAAAATCACCATAAATACACCAATGCCTTTTATTTTATACTTATGTTGCGTTTTTAGATTATTTGGCAATTATTTTAGAAATTAGTACCTTTCAAAGCAATTTGAAATAATTTCAGATGTAAAAAAAAAATTTCTATATTAAATCGTAATCTTAGAGGTGTATAAAAACTTATTTACAGAAAGGTAGCATATCTATTTCTCTGTATACACAATTAAAAACACTTAAAAATTGTTTTTTCCGGAATATCTTCCTCATCTAAGTCAAATTCTTTCATATAAACCTAAAACTAAGTAGATTATGTTTGTTAGTTTGCGTTTTTGTTTAAGAATTCATGAAAATCTTTTTTCTAACTTTATCAGTGATATATTGAGAAAATACAATAGAGAAGTATATACTACGCTATACATGCAAACACTATTATACATGAAAGCAAGCATATTGTGTTTTGTACTAGTAATATGTTAGTTAAGCACTTTTTGTTGTAGAATTTATAAAATGTCTTATTCTTAACGCGATCTTCTTTATATAAATGACATTGTGATGACTTCAACTATATAAAATCGGTTATTTTTGACACATGAACACAAAAAGTAAAATCTATGAACGTCATTTGCTTTTCATACTGTTTTCTCTTCACCCCGTATCTAAAAAAATGGTCTGTTATGTAAAAAAGGTTTTTTTTGTTAACAAGTACACAAGAAACAAAATGATATATTGCGCGTTTGCTTGCGTTTGCGTTTTTGTGTGCGTTTTTAGACTGATATAGGACCTTTCTTTTTATTTTTACTTATTATGGCTTTTTTAATTAAGATATACATGCTATGGTATTCTGTTGTAATTTTATTACTTTAATTTACTTTTTTACCTTTCTAAATTACATTGGGTTAATTTTTAATTATTACATGTCGCTTTTATTACAACCATTATGTGATCAAAAAAGCTATTACAATTACAAAAGTCGATAGTTTTATATATACTATATATGTTTTTTTACATTTATGGTTTTTTTATTACAGCAATACATTTTATATGTATTTTTTTGTATTTTGTGTTTTTTTTTCGGGAGGTAGTCAAATTGAAAAAATGATAAATTGATGAAAACACCAAAGAAAGCTAAAATCATCGCATTGTGACATCAGCAATAAAACGCATGCTCAAAACACTAGAAAAATAGAATCTGGTATATAAATCACCAAAAAGGCAACCCTGTTAAGAATACAAAAAAAATAAAATAAAAAATTTTCAAAAAAAATTATAAACTTTAAAACATCAAAAACAAGGTTTTGCAACTTAACCTTTACACAGACAATGACTACCCCTGGCTCAAAAATTCCTAAGGCCACTACCGCTGTCTATTTTACTACATATGCATAAGTACTAAACCACTGGCGTAACCAGGGGGGTAGATGGGTGAAAGTTAAGGGGCGTGGAATATAAGGGTGAAAGGGGATAGGGGCGTGGAGGTAAGGGATGTTTCCCGTGTCAGAGTTAAAAATACGTTGAATTTAAGGGGGGTCTTTTTTGTGCAGAGATTTTTTTAATTTATGAGATCTAAATAAAAAATTTTTATAAAAAATTGTTTCAAAAAACAATTAGAAGATTTAAAACTTCTAATAAATATGGACAAAGCCTGTTTGTTTATAAAAAACTGACTACCTCTCGCAATAAAAATGTCTGGCTACGTTACTGGACTGCCTTATTAAGACACCAATTAAGATTTGTATATGTATGTACAAAGAGCTTATAGCATACAGCTAGCGCAAAATTTTAAAACCATGCTTTCATTTTTTATTTTTTGGCAAAATTAAAAAAATGTTGTTGTTAATCATACAATATAGAAAGCGCCACCCAAAAACAAGTTTTTTATATATTAATTACACCGTACCGGCTTTTAAATGATTTTTTTAAACTGGGACCGGGTTATTAAAATAAAGACCGGCCGTAAATCCCAAGTCGTGTTGGCAAATTTGTATTTACTTTAGCACAAAATCTACAAAACTGTACTAGATAAAAATTTGTGTGTATTTGTAATACAACATGTTCAAAATACTAATTTTTGTTTAAAAATGTATTCGCGAACATATCTGGTAAAGATGTGAGTAGCTTTATTGTCTAGAAAAGTTACGCAATACTTGCTTACAGAATAGTATGTTAATAAAATTTTTTTTTTATATTGAAAGAACACTTGATGGAAAAATGATTTCTCAGTATGTACGTTTAGCCCTTTATAGAAACAAACGTGTATTTTTACTAAATTATATATATAAAATGCAATAAAAAATAGGTTTCTATGATCATTTTATAGTTCTTTTCAATAATATAAAATCAGCAAAATTTTTTAGATCTTTTGGAACAAAAATACTGTAAATATACAATAAAAGCAAATTTATTTAACTTTTACTAGCATATTGTTTTTTAGTTTAACAAAAATACTTTTTAAAGAACTTTGCGAGTTAAAAAGCAGTGATCATCAAGCAATAAATTAACGTACTTTACAAAAATACTTAAATACAGAACCGCTTTAAATACAAAAAAATGGCATGTAACCTTTTTGGATACTCTTTCTTTTTATATCTAGTATACATCTGTACAAAACCACATGCGAATTTATTTCACCGGTGTGTGTATTTTATACCGCATAGAACATTGTAATGCAATTTCAAGCATTATTGTATGAAACTTTGCATAAAAGATTTATATAAAAAAAATTAAATAAAAACTGCATCTGGCGGCGGTCATTATAGGTATACAAAAGTTCTTACTGCTTCGATTGCAAGCTAAAAAAATAGTCAGTAAAATAGTTTCAAAAATTACAAAAACTATTTTTGTAGTTTTTTTGCAAGTATTATGCGCTTTAACCTGCATCCAAGGTTGACTTCAGCATATTACACTCGATGATTAGAATTGTTAAATATTAAGAACAAGTAAAAATGGTATATGATCTGGTACTTTAAGAAAAAGTCGAGTATCTTTTGCTAAGCTGACTTCATTCATCAGATAGAATACTAAGGCTGTTTTGGTTAAATAATTTAGTATATATGTTTTTTATCTACATGTATCAAAGGCAAGATTTACTATATCTTTTATGAAAAAGTAAAGCTTAATTCAGGCAAATCCCACAGCCAGACTGTAAAAACAGTAGAAAAATAAAGAGTTTTTAAAACATTTATAAATGACTACAGTCGTCTAGAACATGAGCTAGTTTATTTATTTACTCTCATTGCGCAATCACTGTTAATGTCCTTGCGTTTTAAAAAATGTGGTTTTTTAATTTTGGGTGATCTTTCGATAAATAAATATGCGCTTTTTAAGTTTTTTTTTGTTGTCTGAAAATAACTAGTTGCTGTATTTTTACTTGTCACATTTTTTGCACACCTTCTTTTTTTTTGTTTTATATAATAATTCTAAGCAGATGAAGTGGTGTCAACTTTTTTTTTGCACTTTGCTCTTTTACACAAATGTTTTGCTTTTTAAAAGCATTGGCTACTACCTTTTTTTGCAGTCATAGCTTTTATTCCATGTAAACCAGAAGGTGGATTGTTACCATTTCTGGTTTTGTAAATCTAGTAATGCTTGTACTTTATAAAACAAAATCCATTTTTGTACATAGTCTTTATCGTTTGTAAAAACATCTGATCTGTTTGAAGCTAGATGTTGCCGTTTTCTTTTTTTTTTTTTTTGGTCCCAAATGCCATGTAAAATCTAAGAAAAATACAATAAAAAAATACTTAATTAAAGAGACTAAAAATGAAAAAAAGCTAATGTTTTAAAAAACTATTTAAAATGTGCAAACAGAAAAACTTTCTTACTAATTTAAGGTAGTTTACATTCATTATTTGTGGCAAAGGTTATAATAGACCCAGAAAACCCTGATTTCATACAAGATAGAAATAAAATTGTATTTTGCCGGATTTTTACACAACAATATGCAAACAAAAAACCGTTCCCTTTTACAAAATAGCCAATACTACTCCTATATACTAATACCAAACTATATTGCTACAAAAAGATATATGGGTTATCTTGTTTCAAAAGAATAGTGTACGTGCACAAAAAAAATTCTCGCAAAGTATATTAAAATTTTTTCTTTACATAAATGTCAATTTTATAACAATCTGCTGCCATCTGCAGCAACTTTTAACTTAATTCTATAATATACATCCAAAAATGCCATTTACATTTTTAAACAAGGAAAACCACAGCAAAACCCTAACAAAATCCTATAAGCACAAAATTGTTAACCAAAACCTACTATCATTCATTGCTGCAAAAATTTGTGTGCTGGTCTGCCCGGTTTCTATTACAATTGTATGATATTAACAGTGCTATTGCTGTTGCATGCGTTTTTCTACTATTTGTCTTGTTTTGTAATATATTTGGCATTTTTGACTGCAATTTTGTAGTTGGAGTCCAATTTTGCTAGTAGAAGCATCAGATTAATATATCGTTGACTTTTAATGTACATAGATATATTAAGACTACTTTCACCGCTGTTAAATAACGGGAATACGGTCTTTTTGTATAAAGATAGGAGCGCATATTTTGTTTGACGAAAAATTATTTGTCATGGTATTTACTTAAGTACTTGTATTGTACTTTTTTTTTTTGATAATTTAAGCAGTGACCGGGGATTTTGCTATGGTTTGGTTTTACACAAAACTAAAAAAAAATTTGGCCTGCTATAAAAATGCTAAAAAAATCGTCATCAACAGGGGTTCATAGATAAATTTGTAAAACTAAACCCTCAATATTAATTTTGTACTTTTGAAGATATGCATATAGGCTAGAAAATATAGGTATGGATAGTCCCGTAGGTGTAATAAAATTCAAACACTTTTATGTATTATAAATTATATTTTGCGCACATAATTTAGAATGGATCGTAGCTCTAAAGATTGCAATGATCTGAATCGTGAATCCAAGCACTTTATGCTATTTATCTATACAAAAAATCATTTTACTCGCGAGCCGGAGCAAAAGACCGTTTTTAAAGTGTAAATTGTAGGTATAAGTAAATAAGCCGTAAATTATAGTATCCAAAAATAATGAGTTATTATTCGACAATATATTTCCCTTAAATTAAATACTAAACAAGCATGTAAACTCTTATTTTAAAAATTCTGCTTTTTTGTATATACCGTGCAGTTTTGCATTATTTACATTGTACAGAACGTTGAAGAAGAAGTTAATCGCTTTAATTTGTAAGCCACTTTTCTTTTACTTGTAAATATTTGATTGTCAATCAGAGGCGTAGTATAAAGTAAAATAAGCATCAAACTATTTGGCTAAATTACAGGTTAAAGAATTGCCAAAAATGAACAAAAATAATCCTCGTATTTTTATGCCAAAACGTTTTCTTTACAAATAGACTGCCCTTTTACTCAATACGCAAATTTCTGAGGTGAGAAAGGTTTCGACCCTCCCAACTTAAATTCAAGGTTTTTAATAACCCACTGTCGACAGTAAAATAAAATACAACAAAACATTTTTTTGTGTGTTCCATACATTATACAGTACAATGCTGTATTTTGCTATCCTTTTATCAAAAGAGGCCAGCAATTTTTTTGTAATTTTGCAAAATATAAGCCATGTTATATTATGCAACCTCTTAGAATATCAAAAAACAAAATTATTTTGGTAAAACAATAAATTGTTAATTAAAATTTTTATAAATATCATTTTGCGTAAATAACACATGTACATTTTTTTGGTCGCTATAATTGCAAAAACATACAGAAATAAGAGTTTAATGAAAGAAATACAGAAAGAAGTATACAAAAAGACAAATGGATCAGCTGTGTGTAATAAGACGAGAATACTATATATTACTTGAACAAGTATAAAAAACACACGTTTTGCTTAAACATAGCTAAACTATTGCAAAGTTACGTTCTCGAGTGTGGTGCTGTGTACCTGTATTTTTATGAAAATAAATGCATTTTATTAATGTCAAAAAAAAACACGTTTAATGATTTTTTTTGTTTTTTTGTGAGCAAAAACAACAAAAAAAGAAGAACGGTGTACTTTTAAACTGCGTTTTTTCTAGATGTTACAGTTAAGGTTTTTTGGGCAAAGTTTCGAAAACCGTAAAATATGTTTTTTTTGTTGCATATAGCAGATAAACTTTTAATAAAACATCTTTACATATGTAACGGGTATATTCTAAAAAAATAGACAACCCCTTTGTATGAAAGTAATAAGAAATTTTGTTAAAGTATAAATGCATGGTAAACCAGTTACAGGAGAGTTAAATGCCCATATCTTACCGCGATAATGCAAAATAAATGACGTGGGGTCAAGAAATTGGCAGAATCTATTTTTATAACATAAATAAGTGTACGCTAAGCAACAAAAACAAATAATACTTACTACAGTATTGTACTCTTAGAAAATATAGCAAATTTTGTTTGTTTTATATTAAATTTGATATTGTATTTTACCTCCTAAATTTCCTTAAAAAAATAGAATTGACCAACCATCAATGGCAAGACAATCCGAAAGTAAAAATAAAAAAGAAACAACATTGGATTCATATATATCAGATTCTTCTTTTTTTAGGAAAAAGGAACAAAATAAGGCGTATTGTATTGTATGTGGCACTGAAATTTTACTTCTTGGTTTTCAAGGTAAAGGGAATCTCGAGAGACATGGTAACTCAGCACAACATGAAAAAAGTGTACAATTTTTTAGGGAAATGCCGGAAAAAAGGTCGACCGGATCCCTCACATACATTAAAATTCATGAAAAATTTTTAATTGCATTTACTGCAGTAGGTATACCAATAAATGTCATCGACAAAGCAGAAATGATTGATTTATTTTCAGATTGTTTTGGATTTAACGTACACTCTGCCCAATCATATAGGGATAATAAACTCAATGAAATCGTAACCTTTAAATATAAAAATCTATGAATTCATTTTATGATAAAGATTTTGCATTATACTTTGATAAAACTACCGATGTGAATGGTAGATATATTTTAAATATTATGGCATAAGTATTATCTTCAACACCAACAAAAATTTAATTATTATCAACTAGTGAACTTCAAAGAACTTTCACTTTTACAGTGGTGGAAGAAAAAAAGTTTGTTTTAAGTGCAATAATTAAGCATCAAAGCTTTAAAAGCCGAATCAAATATTTAGTTTCTGATGGGGCAGCCTACTACCTTAGTATAGGGCGAGAGCTCAAAAAGATATATCCAGAAATGAGGCATATGGTAAGCATTTACCATATTTTACACTTAATGGCCAAAGAAACGCGAAAAATTTCTGATCTATCAAATACATTTATTTCGGAGCTTAAAAAGTACCCGTTAAAAAGGAAAACCAATCAAATGATATATAGGGAATATACAAATCTCCTTATTCCAAAATGGCCTGTAGTGAATAGGCGGCGAACATTTATTTCGTGTGTTAAATTCATATATGAAAATTTGTCTTCACTAGCTAACTTATAAATAATTAAAATGACAAATTATCAGATTTTATAGCAATTAAAAGACAACCCAGCTCTTTTAAATATCTTGAAATTTGTATGTGACTATTATTGTTTTGTCAAAGCGCTTAAATATTTGCAATCAAATGATTTAACAATTGATCAACAACTCTATCAATATACAAACGTGCAAAGTAGATTGCAGGATGAAGCGCTTATACACAGATTTCTAATATAAAAACATGGAATCCAGACATTAACAATTTGATTGACTTTAAGGATAATAATATCATGCCAAGCACCGCTCAATATTTAACCTTAACAACTGTAGAAGTTGAACGGTCATTACATCATCGAAAGACTTTAATTGCGGACAATAGAAAAAGCCTTAAAAAACGCAATTTTTTCGATTACTTATTTCTTAAAATGAATACTAAGTTATAAAATTGGTCTATTATTTTTTTTGATTTTTTTAGAATCTGCCAATAGATTCTGGCAATTTCTTGACCCCTATAAATGACATCGGTTGCATATCATTATTAATCGTAATTTACGAAAAATTGCTTCTAATAATAGCAACAGAAATTGGTGCCATTTTTTCAACCTTGCTTTATGTGTTTAAGCAGTACTTTTCTTCATAATATTAACCATATAATTTTGGTTTAAATTTATACATAATTTTTAAAAACCTTAACATTAGTATTTTTAATATATCAATTGCATTTAAACAGGGTATATAGTGCTTCAACGCCGTTTATATCGTATGGCCTTTCTTAAAACTACGATTTGTTTACGGAACGAAAACATGTTCAAAAGCTGCATGAATATACTTTGTTATATTCGGTTACATATAATAAAGTATTTTTCACAACTTGCAGGTAGATTTTTTTGTATAAAATTAAAGATAATTTTCCGGTGACCAGGTTGTATGCAAAAGTACAAGTTAATTGGCTTGTTTTACAAATAAATACATACAGCAGCAAACGGCATAATTTATATTAAAACTTCTAGTGAAAAGTTGCAATAATGAAAAACACAAAGACCGGTTTTGGGGCTTTGCTTATTTTCCTTTATTCTTTTCTACTTTTTTTTGTACGCAGTTTTGCTAAAGTTCACAGACCTCCGTTTATTTTTTGTTTGCTTTTAAACTACACATTCATAACACTGTATACGTTTTGTGTTTATATATAGTCTTTCTATTATACAACTGTATTGTTAATGACCCTAACTTGGTTTTTTGCAAAAGATCGTCTAAATCACTTGAAGTTCATTCGAAGTAGTAAACACTATACAATAGACGTTTAAAAGGTAATATATACTAAATTTTATATAGTAGATACGCCGCCTTCATTAAAAAAAAAATAGCGTACTACTATAATAGCCAAATTTGATCTAAACAGCTTGTCAGATGAGCATTTCAAGCAAGCACGTAGCCAGAAATCTAAGTGCAAAAAAAGAGAGCACCCGAACATACTTTTTAAAACATAAGAACAGGCTTTTTACACAAAAAACTGCTAAAAGACGGTAAAACCTATTTGACGTACATAGAAGATACAATGAGACAAAGAAAACGCAAGTTATTTGTAAAATATTTTAAATGTTTATAATTTACAAAAAAAAGGCGAAAAGAGGAGCCCCCTAGTACGGCTCCTATCCACTTCCCTTTCTTCGTGGCTAATTGCAAATTGCTGCAGCGTTTTCGCGTTTCAACTGTGTGTATATGTTTTATTTTACAAAAAAAAAACATACTCGCATATTTAAAAATCATGACAAATACATAATTTACAAATAGTGCATTATATAATATCGCAAAAAAAAGGCGATGATCAATTTATTCCACTACAAAAAAAAATAAATAAAAGTAAATCGAAGAATTAATTACCTGTTTATTTTATCAGTCTTCATAGTATTAATTATAATCTTTTCAGTTTATTTTAAATGCTTTTTTTTTGTTGATACCAATCCGTACCCATCAACCTAAAATAACTCATGTTTGTTTTTGCTTTTTATATTTTTTTCACATTTTAGGTAAAACTTACACGCATATAATCCACAAGAAAATGCTTAAATTCTGCATGAAATGCAGACACATTTTTTTTTGATTGCAAAAAGGCTGTTTTAATTAAAAAAAGCCTGATTTTTTTTAGCAAAGCGGCATTACGTTAGTTATCTTACGCTCTGTGGGTTATAATAAATTTTAAACGGTTTTATTTACAAGTAAAACTTCTGGTCGTGTTTTTAACAATAAATATACAAAAAGCGTCAAAAATAATGAACTTTTTTTGGGTTCGTTGTAAAGTTCCGTATAAAGCGGACTTTCGTCGAAACGAAAAAACTACATGCAACAAATTGCAGCTGCGAACTTTATGTATACATGAATATACATGCTCCAAATCACTAATTATCTTTCTCGGTAATGATTTTCTGTATTATTTAAAGTTTAAAACAGATTACAATATTGACGTAGTTGCAACAATGAGAAAACATTAGCAGGCGTATTTTTGTTTCTGTCAAAGTAAAGATTGACAAAACAAAAAATGTTTTTGTACAACATCGTCTACAACAAGTTTAAAAATAATTTTTTTTTACTCTTTGCAAAGTAAAGTTGGTACAAAAAAAAGCACCAAATTTATTTTATCTGTTTACACTGTAATACGCCATTTAAAATTACAAAAAGAGCAGTCAAAAAAATCAAGATATGTTCAAATCTATTACAAAACATTCCTTTGATAAAATAAGAAAGAAATTGCAGTACTGGTTACACACGATGCTCATGTTTAAAAAACATACGTATAAATACGAGTAAAAATTTTTACTTTAGAGTTTTTTCTCGAAAAAATATTAAAGCACTAAAAAAAATACGTAAAATGTTTGAATGAATGCGAAGCCACTAAGTAATATATTTGCCTGCTAAATTACAAAAGTACGCGTGGAACACAATTACATGTGCATATAAATTTTTTTTTGTTTAAACTGTACTAAATTTTGATGTTGTCTTATTTTTACTAAGCTAAAATATTGTATATATTGATCTAACCATTTTTTTATAAAAATTAAATGTAAAACATGATAACGTCCCTTGTTATATTCCGATCAGTTATAAAAAAAATCGGTATGTGCGCAAATCGGTATATTAGATGACAATCAAATTCTGGAAAAAAGTTGGGCCACTGAAAGAAATGCTACTTACAAAAAAATGTAAGTTGAATGAACTTTAAGGCCTATTACGGTAAACAAGGCAAAAATGTTTTTCGAATACAAGCATAGATAATGCTAAATAGGCGATTCATACCCAAAAGTTTTAGGAAACTTTTTTTTTATTTGTTTGTGTTGTAAGAACTGTAATTTGGTATATTTTCTTATGCATTTACACTAATATCATTTAACGTGCTTCACATTTATACTCGTTATTTTTGCAACGATTTTTGGCATAGTTGCATCTAATATCATGAAATACAAAACGTTTGCGCGTGTCTATAACCAAGCTCGGCTTTTATTATACCAAGCGTGACTTACTGAAATCGACCATGTCAGTGCTGCAACAAAGCTCGTCATTGAGCAATCATGCCCATCTTTCTTGCAAAAACTATGACTGTGATGCAAAAAAAACCTTCTCTGCGCAATCACCCTCGTCTGAGTTTCCATCAATTCCGACAAATAGCATTTGTTAATTATTTGGCGTGAAAAAAAATTATTTTTTGTAATATGGTAAAATATTGGATAAGTATATGGTAATATATGTAAATGGGTTTTATTTTTCGTTTTGTCTTTTTTTTGTTGCAATCCCATATTTTTTATTATAAAAAACATTAAAATGCTACAAAAAAGCAATACAACCAAAACTAATCTCAAACTAATACTATTAGTGCGTGTTTGTGCTAATATTGTGTCTATATACAAAAAGAATTTTTTTCTTTTAATATTGTATTTTAAAATTACATTTGACAAATTTTATTGTAACCCAGACAAGGTCTATTGCGCAGAAACAAATTTTTTTTTGAATACTGTGTACCTTTTTTTTAGCCTAAAAAACAAGTTCATTTGCTCTATATCAAGCTTGATTGCAAAACCATTGGTGTCGATTGCCTTAAGTCAAGCTTAATTTAAAATGATTCAGTTGGTTTCAACCAGTTTAAAAAAATTGCAAAAGGGGATATAATGCAAATATGTAAAAAAAATTGCACAAAAGACTATTATGATAGACAACCCAACTGCTCAGAAAACATCTATACAGTCAGTGCTGTTGTTGTTGCCATGCTTGTAAAAACCTCCATTTCGGCTGTAAAAATCTCTAGATGTTTTTTTTACATTTTTTGCGGTATTTTATGTATTTTTTATTTTAAATACGTTACAAACATAAAATAAAATTGTTTTTACATTAAAAAAATGTAATTTAGCTATTTATTTGTTTTTTAGTAATGAATTTTGAATGATCTCAGAGAAATATGGGACTCTTTACATAATACCATGTTTGAACCTACTATTTATTTACAACTTGTTTGCTTATGTAGCTTTTGGTATAAATCCATCTCGATCAATCAATATTTATCACCTGTATTAGATTACTTCATATAACCTAAAATTGGCTATGCAATAGGCCCAAATCTAGATTACGTTAATAAATCGCATTCAGATGTTCTTATATTTTAATTTACGCGCAAACGAAAAAACCGAAACTCAATTGATAGCGCCATAATATCCGATATAATGCTTTATTTCGGGTATATTAACTACGTTTACTAAAGTGAGCGAATACTTCTATACTCGCCACCAACAATGAATATTTGATTTTTTGCAATTACAAAAATTTAGTACAATTTGATACTTTATAAAACGTGCAGATGATTACATGAGTACACGCAAGAGTTGCCACCTTTTTTTTGCTAATAAAATCGGCGTCATTATACAAATAAAATTGCATCAACATGGTTATTACCAGGGTTCAATTAAGATTAGATTTTTTTTAAAAAAAAACGATGTTTATTTTTTTACGTTATTTTTTACAACTAATTTTTTTTTTTTGGATCTTTAATTGAATCTTTTTTATATAAATTAAAATTATTTATGTCTTCAAAAAGGCTCTTTAATATATACAGTAACACAATTTTACTTTAATTTTCATTGTTTATGAATATAATACTCTTTTTTTTTGTAAAAAAACATTGTTAACCATTATTAATTACAGTTACCAGAATCTGACTGACATTCTTTACCATTTTCATGGCAATATAACCAGGCTTCTTTTTTTTGTAGAATTTGCATGATTTCAGAAATTTATCCCAAATTCAAATTTTTATAAATCCCAAATGAAAAAAAATAACCTAAGTTTTTACGTTCACCAAAGGCCATGTGCTTTTTCTAGTAAACAAAAATAAAAGTTTAATATGCGAATTATTAGCTTTTTTATTTAAACAAAACAAAATGTATGTTACCCGAAAAATTCGCATGTTTTTTATGTAATTTTTATAAAATATTTATGTTCGTAAAATAAAAAACTCTTTTTTTTGCATGCCTAAAACTTTGATGTAAAAAAAAAGCTGTATCATAACGTAAAAAAGAAATTGTAAACTTAATGAAACAAGGATTTATATTTTAGGATAAACAACAAAATGACTATAAATTGCAGTTACAGAAATAAAAATGTACACAAAAAAAATTGGTCATAAACATAAAAACTGCCCACTTTTTTTTTATCCACGTCGTTTTTTATTACATAGTTTATGCTTAAAGTTACATTTAAACTTGTAACTCTGCCCTTTTTTGCCTTTAAACCTCTATATTCCCGTTTTTTAATATTTTTTCTGCTAAATTATTCTTGGCTAGTTTATTTAGAAGCTTTTTGCAGGGTACTATGTACTAAAAATCATGATAATCACAAACTTACCGGAAACTTTTAAAAAAACACTTTGTATATAAAAGGGTAAAACAAAAATATAAAGAGCCATATGTCTAAGTACTTGCACTTATGTATACCTTATTAAAGTAAAAAGTTCTTGCGCCACGAGGAGCTGCAAAAGTTATATGAAAAAAACAGGAAATACTAGAAACAGTTGAATTGTGTATTGCCTATATAATTCAGGTTGTTTTGCTGCGAATCAAAGTTTAACAACACAAAAAAAGCCCGCTTTACATGCGAAAAATTACAGGCTTTACATTTACAGTGGCTTCTCAGAATAATACACGGTTTATGCAATTTAGAAGTATACATGCGCTATAAAAAAAGAATATAACACGTTTCTATGCGTCACCTCACTACACGTCACTACGTATTAGTAATAGTATTAGTGCGTATTACATTTACGTACTAAAAAATAAACGATTAGCACATACAATAGCAAAGGTAACAATTTATGACATTTAGCAATAAAATAAGATTACTGACTTTTGGGCAACCAATATTTATGTATTTCATATTAAAAATTCCTTTTATATATAAAAGTACTACAACTACTATAACCTAAATATTTAATAAACGCTCAAAAAAAGCTTTTATTTACATTTTATATAATGATAATCAAAATTAACAAAGTAAAGTATTTCTACTTTTTGTAAACAGAATCTTTGGGTATATAGTATTTGCTAAAAACAATGTACCGAGTAATAAAAACATATTATGACCCGATATTATTGAAGCAAAACATTGCTACAGTTCTACAAAAAAGCACAAGAACTCTTGCAGACAAAAAAGTTACA
>JAQFYM010003266.1:0-19274 GCA_034694785.1 Agrenia bidenticulata | reverse complement strand
TTTGTTGTCATTTTTTTTAATTAAGTTGCATTATGATATAAAAAATTAAAATGTATTTCATAAAGTAAAAAAAACACAAAAAAAAGACAGGACAATAAAAATGACAATTTTAAACATTAAAAAAAGGACTGTACGTTGAAAAAAAGTACGTCTGGTCACACCAATGATACCCATAGAATATGACAAAGAAAGGAAAGAGGAAATAAAAGGAAAAACCAATAGGTTGAATTGACAAAAAATAAATAATAGACACATTATCACCTAAACCTTGTCATGCTTTATACTTAAGAGGACCTTTTAAATATCAATGGAAACTTTAAACGATTGCACTTAAAAGAAAGTAAATAGTTCTTTGCTTACGTAATTATTATACGTGAAGACCTAAGGGGTAAGTTTTTTATATTCCTTACATTTATATATTACTCCTTTGCTTGGAGATTCTATACGGGTCTCGGGACCACTGCAGAATAGAACGATCACAAACTGACTTAACCAGTAGATCATTTTTAAACATAAAGCTATTTAACAAAATACTATCCTGGTTTAGGTCAGTTTGCGATCGTTCTATTCTGCAGTGGTTATGAAACCCGAATAGATTCTCCAAGCAAAGTAGTAATATAAAAATGAAATGAATAAAAGAAATTAGACCCTTAGGTCTTCACGTATAATAATTACGTAATCAAAAACTATTTACTTTCTTTTAAGTGAAATTCGTTAAAGTTTCCAAAGATATTTAAAAGGGTTCCTCTGCAAGAAAAAATTTGTGAGGTTTAGGTGATAATGTGTCCATTATATATTTATTGTCAATTCAACACATTGTTTTTTCCTTTTATTTCCTCTTTCCTTTCTTTGTCATATTCTATGGGTATCAAAGAAATTTCATTCGAAAAGGGGGGTATTAAGGCTATTTATTTCAAAGAAGTGGGTATTATTGAAATTACCCCTAAATTTTAATATTTAGAGCAGTTAGTTCTAAAAAATTCAATGCGTACAACTTAAAAATACATAGTCTGTGATATTTTGTATACGCATGTGTATTAAGTATTGAAACACGTTTTTACTTGGCCTTTAGATCCGAAAAGATCATGGTACTGATGTGGATGTCATACGTTTCATTTTTTTATATAGTAAATAAAGATCTAGATCGGATCATATTTTATAAAATAACTTAAGATCTAGTCCGATCATGATCTTCTTCTAGAAAAATGCAATTTTAAATTGTTCTTCTTTATACCAAATTAAAAACATACTAATAAGGCAAAATATATTTGGTTGGCGTGTTTCCTTTTTTGATATTTAAAAAAATTGAAACGCTTTTCTTTAAAATGCTATTTTAAGTCAAAAAAAAGCTTTAAATAGTTTATTTTGTCTAATCTTATTATTTATGTCGTTTTTCTTAAAAATAGGGTAGAATATCGCATTTAAACATTTCTATTTTTCTTTAAAAAAAATTAGAATTTGCGAACAAAAAGTGATTACATATCCATACACCCACTTCATTTTTAAGCAATTGTATTGTTAACCTCATAATTTTGCCGTAATTTAAGGGGTAAACAGGACAATTATTTTGAAAAGGAAGGTGTATATAATTTTTTATTTGATAAGTTTATACTTTTTGAATTCATGATATTTTCTAATAAAGTTTATCGAAAAAAATGCATCGTCTAACATAAATATACGACTAATCTATACAATAAATGCAAAAAATATCCATTTTTCGTTGTAGATATATCACTTATCAAAAAAAACTATGATTAATTTAATAGCAAACTTGACTAGTATTGTATATCGAACAAAGAAAACAACTCCGCAAAGCAAATATCGGGGTCGAATTAACTGCCCAACATAAAAGATTTTCCATATATAGGAATACCAATATAGGATCTTTTTTATTATAATCAAAAAACAGATCATAATCTATCATAATTTTTAAACTCTAAAAATTTTATTGCGATTTTATTGATTCGGATCAAAACACCTGTTATTTTTTAAACGCTGTTTTCATATATACAGACAAACATATTAAATACGAGAATTATAAATATGAGATAAAGTATTTAAGTGTACAGATACAAACAAAAAGAGACCTTCTTAATATATAATGCAGACATACTAAGCCTTTGTAAATTCGATTATCATAGGGCATCTATAAAGCCTTTTTTATTTGAAATGTATCAAAAAAAAATATTTATTTTTCCTCATAAAGAAACTTAATGTTGTTGAACGAAAATACGGTTATAAGCCTTCAAAAAATGCTTTTTTTGTTTGCACATAGGCTTAAAACCAATTATTTATGTAATACTCTATTTTCATGCTTTATTATGTTTTAAAAATACTTGTAGCCTTTTTTGGTGAAACGCCAAAGCATATCACGTATGCCCTATTTTTACTATTTCTAAAAAAAATTTTTGTTAACCTTTTCTTAGTTTTTATGTTCGTGTTGGTGATAAATCCATCGGGTTAAAGGGATTATCACCAGGAAAAAGACCTGCTCTAAAAGATGACGCCATGAAGCCTCTGCCCAAATCACAAGCTGAAAAATACCTGTAAGAATGTGGGGTTGCGTATCCGCGTGTCAGAATTAGATAAGAAAACCACGTTTGATTGATGTGCATGATTTGTGATAAACACAAATGATATATTAAATTTGTAATATAGCTGATAAATTGTCAGCTATATAAACAGTGACTTTTTAAAATAAGAAGTATTCTTTAATGCCATTCACTTAAAAGAATAAGGATTGCCCAGCCTCATCCAAAAGTTCGTCTTAGTAAATATATTTCGTTAATGGAATTAAGGTTTCAAATTAAAAAAACCTGTCAAAATGTCAAGAATTACTTACATTTTGTTATAGATACATCCCGGTTTGCGGGCCGATAGTTGAAACCCGTAAGGAGACAGGCTTCCGGGCAATCAGGCTCTACTTGAGAATGTGTACGATGCCCAGATAATAGAGGATAGGGTATGTTATCTGCAATAAGGAACATATTTTTTGATGTCCATATGAGACTTTATGTAATTTTGCAATTAGCGAAGTGTTTTTTTTTGCATATCAGCGTGACAACCCAGTAAAAAAACAAGACTTTAAACCGAAAGATAAGCGTTTAGGCGCAAGTTTTTATACACATCAGAAGCAATGACGAGGCTAAGGAATTTTTTAACGGGAGCTGCAGATTTTTTGCGTTTAAAAAAATTTATATTTTATTAAAATTAAAAAAATCTAATATTAACACATTTTTATGTTTTCCCACGCGTGAAATTAAAATACGGTATCTTTTATAATTAAGAATTCTTTGAATAAATGAATCTTCACAATCTAATTTAAAAAATGACCCGTTTGAGCATAATTTATATAAAAATAAATAACATAATATCATAGGTATTTGATGCTGTATTATTGTGTTTCCTAAAGAACATCTTATGTTCTATTCAGTGGCGTACAAGAGGGTGAAGGGAAGGGATACACTTTCTTTAGAAAATTTTTCACGCTTTGCTCAAGGTAGGGTCTGTTTTTGTGCAGTGGTGTTTTTATTTTAAAGACCAAAACAAAAAAAAAACATACAAAAAGTTATAAATTTATAAACAGCTAAAAACAAGCCTTTTATTCCATCTTTTCTACCAAACATTGTCCCTTCGGCTGGCATTAAAAATCCTAAATAAGAAACTGGTATTATGTGAGAAATAATTGCAATAATTCTATTTTTTTAACGGTTTTTGCCTCGTTAATTTTTAAAAAAAAAATTTACAAGCGTTTATACATAAAAACGTTATAATTGAAAGTTTTCAACAAATGTTTAATTTTATGAATAAAAGTTCGAAACTTAATAAATTAGGAGAAAATATTTTTTGTTAAATTTTGTTAAAAGTCAAAACAAAACCGACGAATAAAAAGATGTATTTTATATTAAACACACTACTTACACATACTTTTATGCACACTTTAATTAAATTTTCACTGCAATAACATTTTTCCAAGGTGTGGTAGGGATTGAATATTTAGTACATAAAACAACAGAATTATGCAAATAATCAGTATTCAATTTTGAATTACTGAATATAACGTTATATTGATACTTTTTATTTTTATGATATTAAATATCAATTATAATATTATAAAACCACAGGAAAATCGCAGCTTGTAGAGGATTTAAGTTACCCAAAATAAATTTTACCAAGTTCCAAGATTATTTAGTCTTGTTTCAATCTTTTTTGTATACATTTATAGTATTTTTTTAGTTACCTTTTCAACCCCTCATTGCAAATATTTTTAGATTTAAAAAAAATGGTCTTTAAATTAATATCCGAAAATATGGGTTATGGCATTTTATAAATTTTTCTAATTGTTACACCATCGAAGTCTTCTAGTTGTTTATTTTAGGGGACGATTTTTTGTTACAATAAATCCTTCATATTTGCAAAATAACACGCATAAAAAATCTTAAAAAACCTGGAACATTATATGATGAAATAATTTTGATACAGATTGTTACTTAAAAGATAGAAAATGCATTTTTTGTACCTTTTTTTATTAGGGAAATAACAGTACTATTTTACATTATAACCCTTTCAACCCTATTTGTCCAAAATTGGACAAAATTTTTTACTTAATAACCCCAAGTGGTCAAAAAAAGACAAAGTAGATGGATGAAACGAAAAATAAAATAATAGATTTTATACAAGTATACTTTTATGATATGTACATAAAAACAAACAATATACTATTTTTTCTTGTTCGCTTCCATTTTAATGCAATGATTTTCTATTCAACCGCTTTCTAAAATATTTTTGTTTGCCTTTTTAAAGAAAGGAAAACAATGAATTATACAATCTTGTGTCTTTTTTTTCACAAAAAACATTGTTCGTGAAGAATGCATGCACTCTGACAGTATGGATACAAACGAGGATGTACGGCTAAAATCGAATGAGCAAATTGGCATCCAAGAAAAACCGGTTTAACAAATATACCGGATTCCCTGGATTGCAGTTTAAAAAGATGTAATGCGCCAGAAGCTCACAAGTGCATGTTTAGAGTACACAAAGAAAAACTTGAAATTTGAACGAAAGTTACTACTTAATTCTAAAAATACTGTATTTTATTTTAATCTATAAAGGAAGTATCGTATAAAATTAACATAAAGATAATTATAGATAAAAACATAGTAAAAATGGCTAAATAAGACGAGTATTCATAAAATTTGTGTAGATCTGTTTTCTTTTAATGTTAAGAGTAAATGTTTTATATCATATCATGATGATCAAGCAAAATAAGAAAAACAAGCACAAATATTATACATATTGTTTATGAGTTGATTTTCCTTCATGTTATAACTATATAGTTATTTTTTCTATCTGAATACCCTTTGTTACTTTTATTGTATTTTGGGGATTTATAACCCCTAGTAGGATTTGCTTGGTGTTGAAAGGGATAATAGTAAAAAATAGATTTTTTCAGCAAAAAATACGCATATATTTTACAGTATTAGTGTATCTTCAATTTTTTTTTGTAGTTTTAAAACCACGTAATATTTTATCTTGGTTTTCATATGTATGAAGGTTTTTTTTACATAAAGTAAAAAATATAACAATAAAAATCGTTTAAATTTTCAAAACATTTTTTTTAATTTGATACACTTTCTCATGAAATTACCTACATTTGTTGAAAGAAAAATAATGGTTTATACTTTATTGATTTTTTTCGTTTTTTTATTTTGAGGTAAGAAAATCATTGTTTTCAGGTTTTCAGTAAATCCAAAAAAAAAGTACCCTTCCTTAAACAACTATGTTGTTACAAGTTATCAAATAAATTTACATCTCTATTGTTTTTTCGTGTATGTAATATTAAACATATGCTTTTTTGTGTTTTTTTTCGCGCTGATATATTTTACATTCACTATTTTTTGTATTACATATTGTGTATAAAGCATGTATATAGTATTGATTCACACCAGTGGCGTATCCAGGATTTTTTTACGAAGGGGGGTGGGGGGGGGGTGGGGGGTTAAGTCAAAAAGTACAAAAAATTAGTATTCCGACTAATTCCCTTCTTATAAAAAATTCTTATAATTATATAATTTTTCAAAAATATTTTAAAGGGGGGGATTAAAAGCTAAAATTTTTTTTTCAAAAAAATTTTACCCTTAAAGTAGGGCAAGCCTTTTTTTTACATGGGGGGGTTAAACCCCTCAGACGCCCCTCCCTGGATACGCCACCGCTATACAAACATGAGATACAGTAGATCACAAAAGCTAATTTTCATTTCTTTTCTTGATGTATGGTTTTTTAAAAAATTTTAGTATTATATATTAAGAATTGTATTTGTAGATTTTTTGTTGCCATATAAACAAAAAACCTTCTTAATGTACGTAATTTTTTTTGCTAAAATATAGTCAGTTATGAAATTTTTAGAATTTTAAAAAAATATTAACACGACTATACCAACAGAAATAGGCTTTATAAAAAAAAAAGTACACAAGTAATAAGTAGTTGAAAATACTAATTTTTTTTAATTCACATGAAAAAACAATGTAAAAAATGCACAAGATAATTTTGTATTTGTATACGAATGCATACCGATATTTTACAGCATGTATACATTTTTAATATCTAGATACCGTGTTTATATACATTCTAACGACAGATATTGTGTTACGTATGTTGTTATAATGTAATACCTTTTACTTTATTTTTTTTTTCAGAAGGGGGGGTGCAGCTCCTCCCCCTATGAATCGTAACTGTTACGGCGTGATCATTTGAATTGGCATTTACAAGAATCAAAGCCGCGGGCCTGTGCATATATAATTACTTGTAATTCGACAATCATTTTTTGTTTATAAAAAATGTGATAACTTCTTATGTAAAGATACAATGTGTTGAAAAATTTATTTGTAATTTGTGGACGCTACATTTATTCCCTCCCCGTGAAATATAGAAATTTAAAGCCTATATAACTAGGGGGAACCAAAAAAACATGCAAAACGTACAAAAAAAGCATTTACAACCATAAAAAAGCATTTATAACACAAAAATTATTGTTTTCGCTTAGCATGTGCATATAAACCTTTTTTGTTTATATATTTGAACCTCTTGTTATATAAAAATGTAAAAACTTGTTCTTTATATTCTCTAGTGCCGCTGATTAGTTTTAACCTATAAAATAAATTAATTTTTCTTGTTTTTTTAATGTTTTATATATAAAGAAATTTTTTCTTTTATTATGTTTTTGGTACTTTTATTATCGTATACAACATATTTTACATGCTATTAAACTGTAAATAATAAAAAAAGGCATCATAAAATAAGACAACCCTTACAAAAACCTTTTATTTGTTTTGCATGTCAGTGTATAATTTCAGAATAAAATTATGTTATTTGGCTGATAAATAGAAAAAGCATTAAAAACAAATAAGAAACATTTTAGAAGAAAATAAGCATTTATGGTACATAAAAAAGCAAGCGGGTTAATCTAATTATAACTTATGTATAGTTTAAAATTACTATTCTCTTGTATTTAAAATTAATATGCCTTTATTAAAGATACAATTTTCATATAAGAACAAGAATTATAAATGATAATACACTATGGATTGTATTCAATGCTTATGTAAAAGACCTGAAATATCTAGCCGTACAAAATTCTAGAGCTTAGTCGACAGTATTTTACAGTCACATGCAAAATAAAAAAGTTTGAATTATCCCGTATATTATGTAATGTATTTTACTAAATATAAGATAGCCTCTAAACAGTTTTTGTACAAATTATGTTTGATAATTACATTATTGTTATAATTACAGAAATAATGAATGATTATTTATATAATTGTAATACCATATTTTAAACCCCTGCATAAACCTAGATAATGACGCATGTATGTGTACTAAAAAAACCAAATAAATTTTAGATTTTCAGCTTGCATTTTTTATTAAATACTGCATATATTTTAACATTTTTTTTTAATTAAAAAAAAATAAAAAATTAAAATACAACGATGAAAAATCTAGTACCTTATAAAAGGCAAACAAACCTTGTTTTCAGGCTAAAATCACTTTAGTTTGTTTTATATATGCAGTATAACAGAAAATTTTTATTTTTTCAAGACACATATATGCGTCATTTTACAAAAAAAAAAGATTATTTTTTAGTAAAGTGTACTTTTATCATAACTACAAAAGATTCTGTATTCTTAAACGTATTTACGTATTTTATTGGCGTACGTTAAAAATATCTATGTAAATATAAATGCATTAACTAATAAAGACAAAAAAATAATTATTTTTAAATTTTCTAATTGATCTATTAATATATTGTAAACGCATTTATTTTTACTGTAAAAAAGAAATAAAGATATTGTTGTAGGTTATAAGAAATAAGATTTTTTTATGTTTTTTTAATGATTGTTGCATATAAATTGCATCAAATTTTTTTTTATTTTTTTTCTAATCTGGGGTGTATTTAAAACAGAAAAAACTTGCAAAATATATAAAACAAATGCTTAATTATATTATACAAATAAAATGTGTGATAAAGGTTTACCGTAAAATTTTTCGTAATTTTTTTTTTTGTTTTCTTATAGGAGACATCAATGAAATAAAGTTTATACGAATCGCAATATTTTTGATCGGTTGGAATACCCCCTTAACATTTGATACACCTTTGCATTATCATATGCATTTTAACAGGAACATAATCTGCGAAAAAAAACATATTAAACTCAATGTACATAGATGCAGGTAATTGCAGTACAACAATAATTTTGTGTACGGTAAAGTTACATGCAAAATTTCAGTTCTTTTACCCATGGGTACAAACCTTTTTGTGTTTCCATAATTGTTCCTTTTCTATGCCCATGGGGTTTATTTAAAAAAATTGTAAAATAGACTTTAAAAAAAATTAGTAATAACGGCATGTATTTTATAATTATTTAATTAAAAATTTTTTATTCGTATTTTGTGCTAAAAATAGCATCAAGTTAATATAAATATACTAAGCTATGTAAAAATAAAAATACCAAAAATACATAAGCCATTAAATAAATAAAAATTCTATTAACCAATTTTTTTTGCTTCTTTTGAATTTTGAATTTTGAATTTTGAATTTTGAATAGTACCTAAAATTTTGCATAAAAAATAAATCCTATAAAAAATGTAAACTCAATATTTTTTGACGTTTTTGCTTTTGAAACAACTAGAAAAAATAAATATACTGAGTTATTAATACATAAACACCTTTTAATTTATTATAATTTTCGCAATGAAACTAGAATACAATAACTCTACAATAAAGCATTAAAAACATGTGAAATGCAATTATATGTGTGCTTTTTATCATGTATAATGTTATGTCATATCATTTAATGGTTTAAAATCGATATACTCTATTATTTAATCTTGTACTTTTTTATTACTTTATATTTTATTTCGGATTTTTTTTTTCTATTATGTCAAATGTTGTATTCATCTAGAGTTTGTTTTTTTCTCGTAATACATTTTATACCCGCTTTAAGAATTTAAAATCCTTTTTATCTGAAATATTTTTCCCAAAATTCTTTTTTTGTTTCGGTTTAAGTAGTTGTGAACGTTAGCCAAATAAAATAAACATGATCAATGGCCATTTACACGTCTTGATTCGCAATTATGTTCCTTATTACACGATTGTATATATATTTTTTACAGCTTTTTTGTAGTATTTTGTTTTTTCTATATAAAACCCAATGGGGTTTGTTTTACCCATGACTCGCCTATGGGCAAAAAAGAATTTAGGAGTATGCAAAACCCATGGGTATTTTTAGGTGTAGAAAAAAATTACCCGTGCGTTTTTTGCCTTTTTATTTAAGCAAACAACCCGTAAAGTAAAAAAACAGAACAATTCCTAAAACTACATTATTTTGTAATCTAATAGTAAAAAAAAAAAAATTATTCGAAGTTATTGTTTGTTTTTGTATGGATTTTGGTACTTTTTTGGCGAATCCCAAAAAAATTACTATAGATTACACTAGTGATTCATTTTTTTTAACATTTACTATAGCATAAATGCAAGATTTTAATCTTACCGTAAACAATACTGCAAAAACATCTCTGCAAAATAAATTAAAATTTTATTTTAGGTCATTTAAGAAGTTTATTTGAGTAATGGTTATTTTGGACGTCATAAAGAAAAAAGCAACAAGCGATTCTAGATATGAATAAAAGGATATACGATAAAACCGGCTATGTCTTTGTTTTAACTTTTGAAAATCCCCAAAAAAAAATATTTTTAAGTGTAAATTCTTACTAAATATCAAAAAAAAAATTATATATTTTTTAAAATTATCTTAGAAAATTTGTTTTATACCTCGAGGCTTAAGGGGGAGTTTGGTTTGTGAAATTCAATAGATAAATGTTTTGATAAATGTCGATTTACGACACAACAAACAATCTACAATTGTTATTTTTTACTAGATATTTTTTATTGTTCTAATGCTAGAGGGTATAATCTATCGTTTTGCTAGACGGGCTGCTATTTCATCTTATTGATAAAAACCTCTATTTAAAAATAACAGACTTCCTTTATAAAAAGCAACAGAGATTTTAAACGACAAGAAAATTATTTCATATTGAGGTTTGTGTAGATCTATATATATAAACTTTTTTAACAATTTAAATAATAGTATAAAATAAAATAACTTATAGATGGACAAAAAAAAAAGAATTTTTGCACGTGCGAAGTAGTCATTGCAGACGTAAACTTTTTTTCTGTTATATTGCTATAATAAAAATTGTGTTTACCTTTGACAAAAAAGTTTACCGTTGCAGATTTTTTTTTTAAGTTTAATAGGTTAACTAACTAACTTGTGCAGGGGATACTACATATTTTTGTCCATTTAAATATATGAATAAACTTACAGGTATGTTAAATGCATACCTTTGAAAAGTAAGCATTTTTGCAATTTTTTTATATAGTTTCGAAAAAATACAATACTATCAGCGGCAGTTATAGGAATTTAAGGGCCCCTAGCGCAATTTTTTTGTGCACATAAAATCAGATAGAAAAATTTACAATGCGTCATATACAAAATTTATCTTTTTTTGTTTATCCAGCGATTGTTTCTATACCATGAATCCATTTTTGACATAAACACCGCGATCATATGCGAACCAAGCTGTCAAAAGCTTTTTCAAGTATAAAAAAGCTAGTTAAAAAATTTCAATATATATAACATTTGCATTTAGCTTAATGGGTAAAATGCTTTTGCGTATGTAATTTTTTTTAATCTTAAAAATACCCCATAAGTAAAAAATAAAAGCAAAAAGTAACTAAAATATATTTTTGAGCTTGCAATAATATACATAAAAACACGAGTTATGCAAAATCCTATAAAACTGTAAAAACTTGGGTTTTTTAATAAGTTTAAATACGATATTGCTAATGAGGATGTACTTTTAGTTATATTTTAGGAAACTCATATCATATTTTCCTCAACACTGTTTTTTATTTCCATTTACAAACACGAAAAACACAATGGCAAAAATCTTAATCTTGGTTTTGGTTACACTAAGTTTGAGTCGGTGAATTTTTAATAGCGCAAAATATCGTCTTGCGGACTATTGAAGTAACAAAATACTGCTTATGTTTACAATGCATTTCGAAGAAGTAGAAAAAATAAAAATAATGTATATTTTGCAAAAAAGTGAATCTAATGCACAAAAAAACGCCATCAATATAATTAAATATACTTTTTGCAATAAAAAACTACAATATACAATCATTATTTACAGTAATTGGTGACCTACGGTTAAACCTGGATAAGCAGTGTTCTGGTTTGGCAGAGCGTCTACGCTTTATATTTTTGTCTTTTTTTTGTAAAAATAAACATTGCAAAAAAATGTAAAAGATTATATATTTATAGACCGGAGTAAATTGGACCCAGGTCGGAACTTTAAACTGCAAAAACCACCTGAATTTTACCCTAGACGATGCCCTTTATTGTAAAATAAAAAAATGTTCAATTGGCAATTATATTGCAAAAAAAACAAAAAGAAAGGCCAAAAACGTACAAAACACAAAAAAAAACACAAAAAAACTCACCAAAAAATTTTTACACATTTATAAATCACAGAAAACGCCGTTGATCTGTAGTATCTATCAAAATACTAGAAACAACAAAATAAATAGTAACAGAAACAATTATAGGACAGCAAAAAGTGTTAGCAAATAAACATTTCATGGTAATTGATAAAATGAACTGCATAGTCGATATTTTTTAATCGAAGAAAGCATGTCAGTATCTGCAATAGTTTTGCCTTGTTTTTTTTGGTACTTTTTGATTTAAAATGTCATATTAAAGTTTATATATTTTTATAATAAAATTCTGCGTCACAGCCAGCATAAAATAGTCTTTGAACGTGGGATTAACAAGTTCGTAAGATAAAAAGTTTACAAAAGCATTTTTTTTGTACAAAAACTCAATATGTAATATCTTAAAAATTATACGTATTTATAACTTTTGTAAAATGCCATTTTATGAGAAAAAGTTATATGTTCACTTTGATAATTTAATGCACATTTTACGTGCAAACTACTACAAAATCTACTATAAATGGAGTTTTTCTTTATTTCGGGCATTTAAATATGTGGGGGCTCTTGGCCGGCGCCCCGAGCGCCCATAAATATATTCGCCTTTAGAAACAAAATACAGGTAATAAGAATTTTAAGCGTACTTTACACTCACTATAACGTAAATAGCATACCGTATAGAATAACCTCGACCTATACCCTGTTTGTAGTTATGAATTCATAGTACAAATAAAACTAAAATATTGCCTCTCAACTAAGTTTTACAAGTACTTAGATGCGTAATCCAGTAAAAATATTATTCGCGCACTGTTAAAGTAGGGATAATTAAATAAAGTAATCTTTTGTATATAAATTTTCTTGGCATATTATATAAATAAAAATAGCGCAATGGTATTGTTACAACTTTAAAAGTATGTATATGTCTTCTTTTTGTATATTCGAAAAAATTCTACCTTAAGATTTTTTTTGTACATTTATAAACATAAATTCAAAGGTAAGAATGTCAGAGAAAATGTCGCATCTATGTTAACATACGTTGAAAAACATATTATGGCTTCTCAGTTTTCTTTTATAAGCATTTTAGGGGTGTTTCTAAAAAGTCAAGCATCCTAAAGTGCCCCAGATCAAGATAAAATATAAGTCATATATCCAAGCAACATCGTAACCATACTTGAAGGTTCTTATGCAACTTTAATAGATAAATTAAAGTTTTATATAGTATTTTTTTATAAACCAAATTATTACCTGATATTATACAGAAATTCAGCTTGCAAGTGTAACAGATGTAAGAAATACTTAAATCATACTGCTGGAAGTTAATAAATATTTTTATATTTTATTGAAAACATAAACTTGCGGGTTCTTCTTAAAGTGCTCAAAATATTTAACTTACCAGAACTGCGTTTTTAATGACTGCCGCTTAACTAGACACGAACTTGTATTGTCTTCCAATGTCAAATTGTTTTAGAGAAGAGTTTACACTTCTCTAATTATTTTGACTAAAAGGGTAAAAATTAATACAGTTGTGTGCTTTTTTGTAAGATCCCTAAAAATCACTAAAAAATTGATTTTTTACGCACCATAATACAATGATAACTTATGAACGATTTACCTTAATAGTCCTTTGTATTTAGTAGATTTAATGTTGTTTTCAACTTACTGTTATTGAAAATGAACTATCTGCATTATGTTATTAAACTTCCCTCCCTAAAAAAATAAGCCCCTGATAAATGTTAAGCCCTTTTTATATGTGTTTCCTGGAATAAGAGTTTTCCCGCTTTTAAGAAAAAATAAAAACATAAGCCCATAAAAATATTCTTCAGAAAATACACGAAAGACATATTAATTACATGATAAACCGTGAGATCGTAAAATTATGACGAAAGGTGAACATCCAATGAGAAAGAAAGCCAAGCTTAAAACTATAGAGTATATTATTGTAAAGAAATCAATAGGGATGCAACATGAACTTATTAGTTTGGCTAGTGTTGATCTTATTTTGCATTGTTATATATTTAACGTAGCGACTAAAAGCAAAACTGTATAATTATCAGCTATTGTAATTTATAAAATGTTAACTTTGCGAAAAAAAGCAGTTCGAATAACTTCACACACACTTAATTCGTAGCCTAGAAAATATGTAGATGGCCATGAAGACTGTCAGTAAACATAGAAAGCATTAGATTTAAGAAATTTAAAGACATAAATCATTTTTCATATTTAAAAGTGTACTGAGAATGTAAATCGGCAGATAGAAGTATAAATGATCCCTTTTTAATTGATTGTAAAACATAAAATAGCATTATAATGACGTTGATCTATTTTACTTGAACGAACCGGGCTTTTCATATTATTCTATGGCCGGTCCACATATGTTTTGCTAGCAGAATGATGATCACAAGTAAATAAAAGAAAACAGAACCAGCATGCAATTTGTCTTGGCATTTAATAATGTTGGAGAAGAATTATAGGTTTTGATGATTGGGATAAACCAAAACCCTCGTATTTTTAAACTGTACCTACCAAGTGGCTCAAGTTTTTTTTATGCTGAAATGCCGTAAGTTGGCTCACCAAGGAGATATTTAATAACCATATTACCTCAATTAATGCAAATTTGAAAAGTAAAGACTGAAAAATATTGTAATTAAAAGATAATTTTACAGGGCACGAAGTTTCTGAACCCCTGAAAATTAGTTTCTTTTGTTTTCTGTGTAATGCCACCCTTTTTTTGCAGCCACTTGATCTTGGAGTGATAATTGTTCTATACCAAAAATATAAAGAAATTTGTCAAACACTATTAATGGATCCCTTATTAAAAATTCGATGTACTTAAAGATGCTTTTAGGCTGCTACATAAAAGAAGCGTGCTTTCGAATTCTTGAATTATTAATAATATATCAGTTTTAACTTGTAATAATTGCTGCAACAAAATTCATAAAAATGGACCCAGCTACAATGATAAATGAAATATCGAAAAAAGAAGAAAGCGACGAGACAAAATTTGAGGAGAAATTGGAGGACTGACTTACATGTTTTACTGATATTGAAGGAGTTATTGATATATTAACAAGAAAATAACGACATATTACCATCTACTATTTTATAAATATACTTGAGAAGCAATATAATTTTAGTAATGAGTTAGCATTTCTAGCTACCTCGAATTTTCTTACCTAATTTATCTAGTTAGCAACTCAAAAAATAAGTTTCTACTAGTTATAAATATTCATATTATTTGAACCATCTATTGTATATTAATTATTTTTGTTTAATAAATAAGCCGCTTTTAATTTTTAAGCCTTATAATGAGCTTATTTTTCGCACACTACTGTACTTCTAATGTTTAAGGATTTAAATAACTTGAAATAACCAAACTTTAAGGTATGTTAAATTGCTTATTTTACGATGAAGTTTGTAAGTATTTTTTTTAAATTGTGAATCGTTATACTTTTAACCAGGTTTGCACTTCATAAAAAATATTTTTTTTATCTTATTTTTACTTTAAAAATTCTATATATATAGAGAGATTTGCTCATAGTAATTTTTTTCAAGGTAGACAGAACTTGGTAATATATTAAAAATTTTTTACATTGACTGTATGTTAAAAAAAACCTTTGGAATAAAGTAATTCAAAAAAAAAACATAACTTTTTGTGTTTTGTATACGTATAAAAAAAGTAAATGCTTTTGTTTATTAATTTAACCTATATTTTTAGAGACCTATATTACATCTAACTTTGCTTTTACAATTTATAAAGTCTGACCAACAAAGTGGAGGGTATAAAAAATTCGAGTTTTCTGTTTTTCTAGTTTCAACGATTAGCTTTTCACAAAGTGCTTTGTAGAAGCCTTCTTATTTGTTTACCTATAAACCGAATTGATATGTAATACACTATACTTTTTACCGGGTAGTATAATGCGTATAAGTTGCAGTTATAGTTTTTGGTGCATCAATTGTAGCTGCTTCTTTTATTTCCTTTAACAAAACAAAACTTAATTAAATTCAGCATAAAGATATAAAACATAGTTAAAAATTGTATATATATACAATATAATAGCTTAGAAAAAAGTTGTTTGTCTGCTTTTTGAAAAACGCGTACGATTACGTTTAAAATATGCGTGTAAAAAATTTAAAAACATAGAAATTTTGTATACATGTATAGAAAATGCTTTTTTACGTATTAATAAATAAAAATCACGCAAATAAAGCCTTCCGTTTAAAAATATAGCTTAAAAGTACCATAATTTAATATAAAGATTTAAAAAAGCACGATTATTTTCTTTTAAAGGGTTATTTGTAAAAATAAAACCACCGCTGAACTGATAGTAGAAATATTGCGCTACGTTGAAGGCAAAAATTGACAATAACATTAAGTATCAAAGTTAATTTCCATAAGATCGTGACTATGTAGAGTTCTAGAGCGTAATCATAAAAATGAATAGACACGACGTATATTATAAGGAACGATGGATATAGTATGTGAAATACAACAAAACAACTGTTTAACAGTCCTTGAATATTGTATATTATGTCCATATAGATTGGCCATACATTTTATGGGTACTTTTCTATATTTTTAAGATAAAAAAGTAAAAATTTCTATAGAAAAAACTTATTATTTTTTATAGCATATAGAAAAAGGTAAAAAATGCCTGTAACTTACAGTTTTTTATACAGTCAATGTCATTTTATACTCTTTTATAGGGAAAATCTGAAAGATTAATCAAATGAGTGATTTTATAAAAATCAGAATAAACTTTTATAACATAATAATACAGATCTTTTATTGCTTTTCATCTTTTTCATAATACTATTCGTTAATTAAGATTTTTAAATTTCTTGTATAATTTTGTATGATTACTAGTTCAAGGACAAATATGAAAAATGAACCTGATATTTTACAGTCATTCTGTTATTAATTCTAATTATAAGTATTTTTTGCATTAAAAGTATATTTTTACATAAATCTAATATTTTCCTAGCAAAAAATGTAAGATGGCTTATCATTGGAGTCTGTAGAAAAAAAGGTTTGGCATGTTTGTACCCCTTTTTATATTGGCAAAATATAGGTTGCAAATATAGGGTTGATATAGGGGAATATTAATAATAGATAAGGTACGTAATCAGAAAAAAATATCATAAAAATTATGTATATTTAAAAATAGGTATTTTCGAGTAAAACGCCCAATATGCTTTAGTTAATTATTTTTTCTGTGCCGTTGAGGTCATTGCAAAACATTTAATTCGATTAAAGCAAAAAAAGTAATGTTTTATGTGTATCTATGAAAAAAACAAAATAAGCTTGACGTAATACAAAAATGTCAAATCATTATGTTGAGATTTGTTGGCAAGCTCAAATAAAGGATACATTTATAATTGCACAGCGCTAGCGTATTTATATTGTATTGTGTAAATTCATCTGCCTGTATATATATAGGTGTTTTTGATTGTTTTGAGCTTTACGGATAAGCACGTGGTAAAAAGTAATATGGTATAGTTTTGAACTGTTTAGCGAGACCATACATAAAAAATATTTTTAAAAGCACAAAAGAAGTCATTTTTCATAGCAATATACTGCATTGATACCTATTTTGCAAATAATTTTACAAGACGAAATCTTTACCTACCATGTCTTTGCCTCCAGTAGAATCTTTTCTGTCCTGGAAACAACATATATAGTTAAACTAAAAAATATAAGGATATAATGTATCGCACATTAAAACGGGATTTAAACGGCACAAATTTGTATTTTCGATAAAAAAAATAGAAGTAGCACATTTGTACATTTTATATATTTTATTCTACAATAACATATCTCTTTATATAATAATTATGTTCAACGATAAACTAATATGTTTTTTACTCAATAGAAATATTTTTTACTCTTTATATAAATGTTTTTTCTATACAAAACGATTATAGCTGATATTTTTACAGTATCATATTGAGAAAAAATGTTTTATCACCCATTTTCTAAATAAGTGGATGTAAATTGCCTCTTCATTTATTAGATATTTTATAAAAGATTTAGGCACACTATATTTTTACAGGCCTTACTAATCATATATTTTAAATTAGGTATCGCAAAATTATCTACTTTTTGTAATCTAAAAATTTCCAGTATAATTATTACAACGAAAATATGAAAAAATATAAAGATATGATTTCCCCCAAAAAGGTCATATATGTCCGCGCCCATTTTTTTCTGCGGAGTCCCTGATTCTTATGACTTATATTCTAAAATTAAAGGTGTTTAGTGATCCTATTAGGAAATAAATGTCCTTGAACAACTTGTTAGTATATAACAGACAGCACTGCTTATACAATAACTGCGCAAAAAAATAAAAACTG
Organism: Agrenia bidenticulata; assembly: GCA_034694785.1. NCBI lineage: Eukaryota > Metazoa > Arthropoda > Collembola > Entomobryomorpha > Isotomidae > Agrenia > Agrenia bidenticulata. The sequence goes on along the minus strand of JAQFYM010003266.1, from coordinate 874 downwards.
CAAACAGTATTATTATTACTTTGTACATAGATCAGTATAAAAATATAGAAAAACAAAAGAGTAAACGTTTACATGCGATACGCAGGCTATTAAACCTGTTATACAAGGGACATATAAATATAGATATAAATATTTTTTTTTTTGCAAATAGCGGAAAATTAACTTGTGAAAAATGCCATATTCGGGGGTTAAAAAGGCACTTTTGGTTATTTAGATCATATTTAAGTTATAAAACGCCCATTTTGAAATGTAAAATGATATAATAAAACTTTTTGGTTTTGATAATAATGTGGAAGTATAAAAAAATTAATCGTTTTCCTAGAAGTTTTTTATTAGAACGATGATTTTTAATTAAAAATTTATATGCTTATGGATTAGAATTTTGTCTTTAGATTTTTTAAGATAAAATTTAGCAGCATATTGATAATTTGTTTTCCTTTTACAGAAATTAGGATTTTTTTGCTTCTTATAGGGTCTGCTTTTTAACACATGGGAAATCTAACAACCCCATGGACACCCCGTGGGTAATTTCAAATACACTAGTGATTTACAAATAAAAGTTCCCATGGAGTAAAAAAATATCGATTTTATATTCCATGAGTAACAAAAAAATAACAAAATAGTGAAAAACATTATTAAAAATTTCCGATGATTATTTAATAACTTGTAATCACTAAATGCTTCCTATCCTCTTTTTTCAATGTGTTGTATTTCTTTCTTCCTTCTTTACCACTGCATTCTAGATCCGCTTTTTCCAATACTAACTCTCACAGGCTTATTGTAACATAACCATTCCTTCTTCAGTTTGTGAAGCTGGCCAGGAATTCATTATTATTTTGAGTAGTTAGGAGTTTTCGTATATTTTTATATGTCT
>JAQFYM010003265.1:0-19286 GCA_034694785.1 Agrenia bidenticulata | reverse complement strand
GGGTGGTCGATTTTGTCAATTTTTTAACTTTATACTTGCTTCATTTATTGTGGTTAATATATTAAATCTATAGATTTAGACAAAAACATTATTGTTTTTACTTAAAACTTTTTTTTAAAAAGGAAAGTACATTTATGCCCATATTCTTGTGTATGTATATATATACCATTATCTCAATTCCAAACATAAAATATTAAAAAAAAGAATTTGTATTTATATTACAACGAGATTTTTTTACATTTTGAAAGAAAGTCATAACTATTTGCAGTTATCTGTAAAGATTTGCATATAACACCCAAAAACTTGAGCTTAGCAGCATTGCCTTAGTCAGAATCTATTTTTAATGTTTAGGTTTGATTTATATCTACGTAAAATGTTTACCATGGTTATTTGTGTGAACATTTTTTATGCATATTGCATCGTAAAACTAAAGTGTACTTAAATAAAAAATATTTTTAAATTTTTAAATTTGTCAATTGTAATGGATTTTCAAGGTCTAAAAATTGTAAAAAATTGTCAATTGTGGTTGCCTTAGTTATTACTAAAGCCCGTAGAAATGATAATATAAAAGTAGATGTTAATATAGATGTAAAAATTAAAATATGACAGAACTGGTATAAACTGTTTTCTTCTACCTCTATAACGTACAAAGATTGTTTATTTTATATTTTAAAAGCTTTTGTTACATAAATCATAGTTTATAAACGTATTTTGTTGATTTGTATTATCCTAAATAAAATCATTTATTTGTATTGAGCATCTTATAATTTGTTTGATAATTTTCTAATATATTAGGTTTAAATGCCTTTTCATTTTCATTTTGATTTTCTATATTCTTTGCTTGATTGATTGACACCATGTTTTGGTGTTGTTAGGCTAACAAAATATTCGCAACTATTTCTGCGCATATCTAGTTTTTTATACTGTATTTCTGTCTATATTCCGTCAAGATTTATGCAGTTAAAAACGTTCTTTATAACAATATTTGGCATTAAAGTGTGCACAGACAAAAAATATCTACCGATGTCTTGTTAGATTAGCTATACAATACCAAAACTTACTAGGGCAAAGGCAAGCATTATTATGTAATATTTTTTCTTTTTTTATCTTCTTTTAAACAATATAAACAATAAATTTACAAAATGTTTTAAAATATACTTTTTAGATGTTATGTTTGCACTAAAAAAAATAAAACGCTATGAGATATTTTGTGTATTTTTTAACACCAAGCATAAATTCTTTTGATTAAATGCATTTGTGTAAAATTACCGCTTGCGTTCAATTTTTTGGCAAAAAATTAACGATAATCAAATGCATTAATATATGTATAAACTTGCACTTTTATAGAATTCTGCATGTGTTTAAATAGTTTGGTTTTGTTTGATAATAGGCTAAGCAACTGCGCTACTTTATTGATGAAAGTTGGGGTATTACATAGTTAAAAAAGTTATATAAAGGATTAACCTGATTTTATACTTTTTAAAGAACAAAAAAGTATGTAAATACATACAAAAACACACTTTATATATACGCATGTCTTTTTTTTCATATGGTAGTACATAAAAAATCGACCCTAAAAAAAAACCCAAACCCGAACCCAACCCGACCCGACTCGACTCGAAACCCGAAAATGTAAAAAAAAAACAGTCGGTTTACACCCTAGCTTATAATACATTGAGACCCATGTCACAAGTTTTTTTTTTGTTTTAGGGTTAGCAAATTTCCTTTTTTTTCTTATATTTAACACATTAAGCCTCTAATATTTTTTATATTGTAGATGTGAGATGAGAAAGCACTTGTAATTTATTTTTACAATGTTTTACTTTTTTGTCTAGTTTTTAAGCACTGAATTTGCTTAATCGTTGTTTTTCAATATTTGTATTGTTTATCTATTCTTTATACTAAAATTAAACAAAAATTACGTGTTAAGTTTTTTATGTATTTTATACTCTGATATGCACTTGTTTGTTTTTTTTAAATTTTTGTAAATTCAGCCCACTGTCGGCTTTTTTATACGCAAAGAAAAATTATTTCGGCTTTTATGTTTTTTTTCGGTTTTTGAGATATATGGCAATTTTGTAACTAATTTGTCTGTTTTTTAAGTATGTGCCTTTAAAAGTTTAAAAACTACAAACCATTAAAGCTTCAACGCAGTAGCGGATCATGGGGGGGGGGGGCAAAAGGGGTATTGCCCCCGGGCCCACTTTAAAAAAAGCCCTTTTTAGTGTTTTTTTTGTTAAAAAAATGTAGAAAACAGCATACATTGCTTATTTTCTAATAAAACAATACTTTTTTGTAAAATGCACTTTTTATATTTTTCTTAAATCTTAGGCTAGTGTGTTTGTGAGCCAGCAAATCCGTTTTGCCCCCTTTTTTTGACTTGATGATCCGCGCCTGCTCCGATGTATGTAAAAGTTTTTATATGTACAAGAACCGTCTTCTAATGTTTAAAAGCAACGGTTTATACGTTGTATTTTTCTTTTGTTGTATTTTTAGGCTAAAATTGATCAAAAACTATAACTAGGTTTGTAAAAGTACAAAAAAAATTTGCTAAAAGAACTGATGGTATATGAATGAAAAAAATTATATGTTATATTAATGTCAAAAATTCAATCAAATAAAACGCATTAAAAATATCTTTTTTAGCCGATTGTGTTGACGATTTTTTGTCCGATTTTTTTTACCGATTTTTTTACAAGTTTTTGAGCTTATTTTTCTGCTAAAATAAATATTTTTCGATTTTATTTTCAGTCGTAAAAATTATATCATGTTGTCTGTTGTTTTCATGTAGGGATATGTAATTACTAAATGTAACGACCCGCGCATACACAGAGATTCATTTAACAATCAATTTTATTAAGCAGCCATGCCTTTGTCATGATAATCTTGCCTTTATGCGTCTTACTAAAAAACTATCAACTAGAACCTTGTTTACTACTACAACCAACATATAATACCACCCTGTTTTTTGCAAGTCTTTACAATAGACACACTATGAAATTCTCACATTATGACCTATCTTAAACTCTTCGACTTTGTCTCTTCTAAACTTTCTACAATATCCACTTTCCGGGCTGTTTTCTCGTCGTGCAACTTTCAAAATATATTTTGCTGCTCTTTTAAACCTGTATCTTATTTCTTGATGGTATGTGTTGGTGTATGCGGTTCTTGCTTGTTCTAATCTCGTTTCAATCCCACCTTCGGTATTCTTTAACAATGTACCATAAAGATTCGGATCTTTTGTTGTATCCTCCCATTGCTTGTGTGCAATTCCACTACTGCTATATGATGCGTTCTTTCTTTATCATGATACCGGTTTATATCTTTCACATAAACGAAATATACGCGCTATCAGAGATTTTATTCCCCGGATGTTTATGCCTGTCAAATATCTCATTCATCGGTCATTTCACTTCTTCATTTGTTCTTTTTATCGTTCAATCATACTCCACTATCCTGCTAAAATAATATATTACCAACAACACATTAACATTTCCCGATTCCATTTGCATCACGTCTAGTGCCACTTTTCCAATCCTTTTATCTGTATATACATTTTAGTGTTTTTTTGCTATATTCTTTTGTTAATATTACATGTTTTTCATCCTCGTAATGTTTTCTCTTTATCCTTTTTCATGTAGATCCAGTACCACTTTTTATTTAAATTGTAATGTACTGCAGTCAATTCTCAGTATTTTAAGTCTTTATGTTATTCTGCAATAATTCGTTCCACATCTCTTTTTTTGGAATCTGCCATCTTATACCCGTGTCAAACCTCCAGAATTCTTTTCCTCCTTTCTTTAGTATATGTTTTTCATATTTGACCTTATGCATTAGGCCTGTCGAAAAAAATGTATACTCAAAATGTTTACTTACATAAAATCAAACTAATCCGGTAAATTTTTTTTTTTTGTACAGAAATTTAGAAAAATACAGTTTTTGTGGGTTTTTATGTACTTAACTGCAAAACCCAATTTTTTTCATTCAAATTGCATTTAAAAAACTTTATCGTTTAATATATTAAATTACCATACTATTTTGAGTCAGCAGTTAATAATGTATAAACAAATTAAAATAGAAGAAACACTATCAGGGCTGGTCTTATCAGGGGGGTGGCCATTAGAAAAAAATGGCCTCTTAGTTTAAAATTGTACATATTATGCTGCCATATGTGCCCATAAAAATATTAAAACACAAATTTTTTATTTTACTATTAACATAATTTAAAATGACTAAATTTTGTTTTTCCCGTCATTTTTGACACCAATTTATTTTTGGGGGCCCCCTCTCTTCCCCCACCTGCCCCTTGGTAAAACCGGCCCTACACTATGTATAGTAACACTATACCTATTTTTTTTATTTTAGTATTTATAGACCCCTAAATGAAGAAAAACTCATTTAGGACAAAAAAATAGTAATTTTACCATGCTATCCAAAGGTTAGTTATTTAAAAAAGAATTATTATATTACATTTTTTACTATATTAATCTTTTTTGTTATATACACAAAATTGGACAGGCCTATTTGTTCTTCTTTCTCCGTAAATATTGTCGTGCATGGGTTCCAACTCTTTTTATCTTCCTTTTTTATTCTGCTTAGTGCGTTCGTCGTAACTAACTATTTTCCTTTTTGGTTTTTAACGCATAAAACATAGTCTTGTATTTTTTCGATCATCCTATTTACTCTGTTGTTATAAAATCTGGTATAATTTGTAAATTCTCACGTGTCATGTGTTTGCTGTAACTAATGGAAACGTTCGTCTCCTTAGTTTATATGAGAACTTCTTTACCGCCTATTTTACCGCCTACATTCCCTTGTCGTAATATGTTTTTTTTAGTAGGTGTAAGCTTATTTGATGCCCACTGTATTGTAACTTGTTTTTTTTTTGCGTTTAGTCGCTGCAAAACCGCATATATTCCGTTTTTGCACGCGTCGGTCTTTAAGGTGAATATTTTATCATACTCCGACAGCTAAAGTCCATTTTCTTTCCTCAATTCATCTTTTACTGTCCAAAATGCACACTCTGCTTCTTTGCGGTAGACATCACATTTTTATTGCGTTCGAAATCATACAGTGCAGCCGTTATCTTTGCATAAGCAGAAATAAATATACCAAAACAATTTATCAGTCCTAGATTCTGACGCATTTCTTGTGGTGATCTTGGCCTTAAGTATTCCAGTTGCTATATTCTTCTGAATCTTAACTGTCATTCTTACTTATCCGTACAACGTTAAGTTTTAATTTTTTACTTCCTTCATTGTATACTGAGCCTTTTTTACATTATGCTTTAGATTATTTCTTGTCAATCCGCAAAGAACTTTTTTCGCAATTCATCATGCTTCTCAATTGTGTCCATATATAACATTACATCGACAATATACATCTCGGCTTTTTCACCTACCAGGTCATTCATTATTTACTGCATAATACGTTGAAATATCATGGGTCCATTTTTGAAACCCATTTCCATTCCACACCACATTAATATTTTTTCAGTATACTTGCTGGCCGTTTTATTTTTGTCCTCTTTGTCATTTTCAGCTTGGTAGTAGCCATCTTTTATTTCCAACATTGTAATGTTTGTTTCGCTCACGACCGCTTCAATCATCCTTCTCTTCTGCAAAATCTGATATGTACTTAAAATGGTTAAATCATATACACACAGTATGTTGTAAACTATTCATACGCACCCGTCAGAAATCTTTACACTCTGATGGGGGTCCTCCACTGGCTATCACTCTTCTTCGTTTTCCCCTGTTGTTCCAAATTCCCTAAATATTGTATGCACTGTCCTGTTAGCGCATGTTGTGATTTTGCACTATTCTCACGCCATTTCACCTTCCTTTGTTTTTATTTGACATTTTTCTACGGGGCAAAAGTTCACTTTGCCTTTTTTCATGTTACCTAAAACCAATGGGAATTCATCGTCTAGTTCTCTAAGTGCAAAATTTTGGTTAGTTGTTAAAGTCTGTTTCATGTAAAATGTTGTAGTTGTCCTTAAAAAAATACTTAATCGTATCTTAAATTCATATTTCTTACTTGGTCGCACACATTATCTAGCCAAGTTTTTGTCTCGACCGCAGTGTGCAAAAAGCCTCACTTACCTTTTCAGAGCTCTTACAGTTACTAGTTCTCTCTAACCTATTTTCACGCCTACCTCGTACCCAGTTCTTTTCTTAATTAGTCATCCTCTTGCTTACTACGTCCTGTACCACGTTTGCTTTTTTTAATTCCACTATATCATGCATTCTCGTGTATCTGTTTGACGCTTCTTTGCTGCCTTGTATACTCATAAAAGCGCCCTCATATGGTTTCACGTGTCCGGCTCGTATATTAAGTCTAGATACAAACTTATTGTTTTTTTCCAAGTTTTATTAATGCTAGAATATGCCTCTCTCTATCTCAGTAACACTTCTCATGTTCATTTTCGTTTCCAACATCGCAATCTGCCTATTTGTCCTTGTCAGTAAAACTCGGATGCTTAGACTTTCATAAGTCAATATACGTATATCGTATATATTAGAGATACTTGAAACTGGATTTTGGTTTGTATTCACCACCATGTTGTTTGTTTCTTTCATCTGGGGTATTTAATTAACGAATGTAAAATATTATACATTGTAAAAAAATACATGCTAACCTAGTGGCGTAGCCAGGAGAAGGGCACAGGGGGGCAACGTGCCCCCCCTCCTAGAAAAAAAAGCGTAGCTTGAATTTAAGGGAGGGGTCTTTTTTTGGGGCCCTAAAATATGCGAAAAAAATATTTTCATAAAATTTGTATTTTTCAGAAATTCTTAAATTTTTTTGCGAAAAATAAAAAATATTTTTTTTTGTCGTTCTAGCTCATTTATTTTTTTGTGCCCCCTTCTAAAACAAATCCTGGCTACGCCACTGTGCTAACCGTATCCCCTGTATATTTCGTGCCTCAGAATCAACAAGTTTTTTTTGTACGGAAACTGATTGCGCTTAAAAACAATGTGTTTATATTGCATAAGTGTTATAATACCAATATTCCCGCTGAAATGGAAATAGCAACTTTTTGCGCACAAATAAAAAAATATATGCCCAGCTTTAAGTATAGAAAGAAATAAACACCTTGTCGTAAAAATTTAGAATATACGTTGCAAAATTTTTATTTGTGTCATTCTGAAACATCACCTGTACGCGCTTTCAGTGTTTTCACGGGGTGCGGATTTTAAGCTAGGGGTTATACGCCTCGTACGAGTTTATGTTACAAAATAATATAAATACATAGTTTTTGGAGCTAGGAATCAGTTCTTATGTGAAGGTAAAACATAAACCTATACCATATCGACAAGTGTACATAAAAACAAATTTCCGATTTTAAAAAGACTATGAACATAAAAGCTTAAGTATACGTATTTATTGTTACATTGTACAAAAAAACAAACCATATTAATTTTTTTTTTTATACACTGTAAATTAACATAACATACTAGAATCGTATCACGATAAGAGTTGTTTATTGAACGAAAAACAACTATTGATATTTCTAAAGTAGTAAAACTATCCATTGCTGTACTTTGCGTACCCACACTACAAACCAATCAACATCAGCGTGACTTCGTTGTTTCTTGTACTACTCTTTAATAAATATCAACCTTTTTTCTTTTATGATCTTTTTAAAAATAATAAGTAGAGATATATAAATATTATGATTTTCAGATTGTAAATTCCAAGTCATTTGAATGTGTTGTAACGAATTCCAATTATTCTGAACACTGTTTTTATAACTTCGATTTTTAAAAAATCTATTTTACTAATTCTATAACGATATCTAGTTTCTAAGAAACCTAGATAATATTATTCTGTTTATTCTGAATTTTAAGTATTACAAATTTCAAATGTTATAAAACCGAGATGTACAATTTGTCGTATATAAGCATTTCAATTCTAGTAAAACCTAACCCAAATGCAAAATCTTTAATGTTTAATCTGTAGATCAGTTTTCCCTGACAACAGGCCATATTTTACGAAGACATTATAGTGTTTATAAGATTAAAATGGCTTTTGATAATATTGTATGTTTTTTATGTTCCAGCTTGACGCTTTTGGATTTTGTATAGAATTTATGTGGTTGTGCATCGGCCTGGTCTTTTATGGCGCATACAACGGTAAGCGCGCTTGGCTGACACAAATATACTATGCAGTCTAAAAGAATTAAACTGGGTCATACTATGTAATAAGGCGTACAATAAGCGAGTAAAATGTTGATGTTGCCTACAAAAAAAAAAACTATCTTTTTGTTGTCTTCTGCGGTACATATACGAAAAAAAGCCTCGCAGAACTTGTTTCTTATCTTTATAAAATCAATTAGAACCCAGATAAATAAGTGAAAGCTAGTGCTTCAGTCGGTAACTACTATAATGACCAATAAAATGTAACAAATATTTGCATATATGAATTAATCTTTCTTTTTTTTACAGATGGTATATCGTAATATCAGTCAGTTTGCTATTTAAGGTCCACAATAAAATAATCGTATAAAAATGTATTCTGTATAATAATTGACGGCTTTTTAATATACAACACGCCGTTTAGAAAAGTAAATTGATAGCCAAAAGATCGTTCTTATAGCGTTTTTTATGAAATATTTTTTTTGCAATTATATAAGTATTTTTACCACAAGAAAATCCTAGCTTGTTAACTTGTCCTAAGAAAGTGTTCTTAAATATGCCACAACGAAAAATCACACCTAAGTTACATTTTACAATCGCTAAAAATTAATCACATTTGGTCATCTAAGTTAAACGTATGGATCAAAGTTTACGTGATACAAATCATAAACTTACACTATCTACGACTAATTCTCTCAGACTACACAGAAAAATCACGTGCCCTCTTACAGTTTTACTTCATCATACCGGCAAGGGTTATGAGCAATCTATTTTACTGGGTACATTTCTAGGTAATAGGTGTTATGATGCTACAAAAATACAAAGGTATTAACTATTTTATAATAAAAAAAAGCCACGTATTATCCATAAGTACGTAAAATACAGATACAAAAAACTTTCGTGAAAAGAACGTTTGATGCATATAAACCGAAAAAATGTCTTTTTTTTAATAAATGGTTTAGCAAAAAATATGATACTCCACAAACTAGACACGCAATTTTCGACCTATAAATTTACGTCAAAAAGTAGAGCCGGATGTGAAAAGCATGACGGCGGTAAACTTTAAACATACAGCAAATAAACAAAAAAAAACGCGCATAAACATATTTTTTTATGTAAAAATCTATCAAAAAAATCCAAACATATAAGATTTCGCTCGCACGACAGCTAAAAGTGTAGTTTTTGTAGGCGTGTGTCATTATTGAGACCCTTTTTTTTATTTGAGCACCTATACTAGTATAGAGTTTTTTTGCTTTTTATTCTATGAATCTTAAATGGTATAAATTTTTGACATATGTTTATTGCGAATAAGTAGCCCAAATATGGGCTATATACCGCCGTTAGATGAGTTCACGACCATGTAATTTTTTTACTTCGTATCACAGCCAAAATTTTGCATACAAGAATTAAAAGTGTGGCGTACATAGAGTTTTTTCTGTTTAGTGTTACTATCCCTACGAATGTTTTCTAACCTTACAAAAAAAAATCAAATTTCGAGATTTCATAAATAGCCAATTTTATCTATACTTACATATAAACGCACTTAATTGCTTTTAAAAGTATTTCTATTATTATAAAGTGTATAGTTATTTTTTTGATAAACAAATATTTAATTTTTGTTGTTTACATCTATCTTTTTAGAAAAAGGTATAGATTTCTTTTTATTTAAAAATACAGCGATTATTTTCTTATATAAAATAATGACGTATATAACATGAAATTAACCAGTGGGGGGGCATGTTGCACCCCTCTTGCATAAAAATTTGCGACTGCATTTAAGGGGGGTCTTTTTTGGTGCATTCAATTTTATGAAAATAAAAGTCGAATTGCAAAAAAAAGGTCATTTCGTACAAAAATACACAATTAACATATTTATAAAAAAAGATTATGTTTTTAAGAGTTTTTTGACTAAAAAAAGACAGACGATCATCCTCGTAGAATTCCTGCCTACGCCTCTGGTATAAACCTCCGCCTCAAACTAATTTGTTTAGGTATACTATAATTTAGCATAAATTTGGTCATTAAATGAAAACGATATTTTGGGCAGAGGGTGTAATTGCTTCTATATCACCAAACATAGATGTTTTAAGGGGATGTTGTGATTTTTTATATTTTATTATTTTTGCTAATTGTAAAAAAAATACTTTATTGCATGCATTCCCAATAAATCAAGTAAATTAAAGTTAGATAAGTTAGTGCAAAAACGGTTTTTAAATGCAACCGAAATGTTTTTAAATATTATTTATATTGTTTTTAGTGACATAGTTTGTAAAAAATATAAATTAGGTGGATAAAAATATACATGCTTCAAATTTTTTCGCACACGAACTTTGTAAAAATCTTTATTTCTGCCAATAAAAAAAAACTATTTTTCCGGTTATAAAAATTTTTGTTTGAAAATCGTAGATATACTAGATAATATACCAGCTTGTAGGCGGTTTTTATTTTTTTTTTGCGCTTACCGAGTTTTTTTTTGGTAGCAAACAATCAATTTATATTAGAATCAATTGTTGTTATTATTTATCGAATATTCTTCTGGGATCTGCTAGGCTTTAATTCCCCTTGGGTTTTTTTACATTTCCGGTTTCGGGTCGGGTTGGGTCGGGTCGGGTTCTGGTTTTATGTTCGGGTCAATTTTTTATGTACTATCATATGAATTAATAGACATGCGTATATATAAAGTGTATTTTTTTGGCAGTATTTATATACTTTTTTGTCTTTAAATAGTATAAAATCAGATTAATTCTCAATAACGCCTCTTTTAACTATTAAATACCCCAACTTGCATCAATAAACTAGCGCAGTTGCTTAGCCTAAAATCAAACAATACCTAACTATCAAAACACATTTAAAAGTCTATAAAAATGCAAAGTTTATACTAATATTGATGTATTTGATTATCGTTAATTTTTTCAAAAAAATTCAACGCAAGCGTAAATTTTAGACAAATGCATTTAATCAAAAGAATTTATCTTGAATTTAAAAAATACACAAAATATCTCATAGCGTTTTTTTTTGAGATAACATAACATCTAAAAAGTATGTTCTTTAACATTTTGTAAATTTGTTTATTTTCATGGATTTAAAAGAAGAGTAAAAAAGAAAAAAATATTAATAATAATGTTTGCCTTTGCCCTAGTAAGTTTTGTAATTTTATATCTATTCTAACAAGACATCAGTAAAATTTTTTCTCTGTGCACACTTTAATGCCAAATATTGTTATAAAGAACGTTTTTAACTGCAAAAATCTTGATAGATAAAGACAGAAATACAGTAATAACTAGATATGCGCAGAATTAGTTGCAAAGATTTTGTTAGCCCAACAACACAAAAACATGGTGTTAATCAAGCAAAACGTATAGAAAATCAAAAAGAAAAAGCATATAAACCTTTTATATTAGAAAATTATCAAACAAATATAAGATGCTTAATACAAATAAATAATTTGATTTAGGGAAATAAAAATCAACAAAATACGTTTATGAACTATGATTTATGTTTCAAAAGCTTTTAAAATATAAAATAAACAATCTTTGTATGTTATTGAGGAAGAAGCAAATAGTTTATACCAGTTCTGTCTTATTTTAATTTTTACATCTATATTAACATCTACTTTTATACTATTCGCTCTACGGGCTTTAGTGATAACTAAGGCAACCACAATTGACTTTCTTGTACAATTTTCAAACCTTGAAAATCCATTAAAATTGACGAAATTAAAATTTTAAAAATTATTCTTTATTTAAGTACACTTTAGTTTTTAGATGCAAAATAAATAATCAATATGCACACAAATGACCATGGTAAACATTTTACGTAGATAAAAAGCAATTATTAGCATTCAAAATAGATTCCGACTAAGGCAATGCTGCTAAGCTCAAGTTTTTGGGTGTTATATGCAAATCTTTACAGACTACTGCAAATAGTTATGACTTTCTATAAAAAGAAAAAAAAATCTCGTTGCCATATAAATACTTTCTTTTTTTTAGATTTATGTTTTGAATTGAGATAATGGTATATATATAAACATACACAAGAATATAGCAATAAAATGTAATTTCCTTTTTAAAAAAAAAGTTATAAGTAAAAACAATAATGTTTTTGTCTAAATTTATAGATTTAATATATAACCACAAAAAAATGAAGCAAATATAAAGTTAAAAAATTGACAAAATCGACCACCCGCTCAATTTCTGCTAGCCATGACAGGAAACTGCAATAATTTAAATGTATTTTTGCAATTTGTGTATTTTTATGATTTAAACGTAATAAGCTTAAGAATTTTGCACGCATAACAGTCAGGGGCGGATTTACATTTTAAGGGACCCGGGGGCACCTTTTTTTTTCTGGGGCCCATTTTTATATTTTAAAAATTTTTATTACTAGTAGTCAGTAATAAAACCTAGTTTTTAGTTGTGTTTGTAGCGGTTTATTTCATTTTTTGTAAGAGCTATATTGAATCGTCATAAAAAAATTAGTTTTTTTTTTGGCGTATATTCATTATATTATATAAACGTCAAAATTAAAAATTTTAAAAGGTACACATGTAATGCGTATAATATAAACGCATACCACATTGATTTAAATTTGGCCACAAATATTTACGAAAAAAATTAATTGTAAATACTACTTATAGAATTTGGTAAATTAATGCATTATGTTATATATGTGTTTATAAAAAAAATATAGTTCTTAACATCTATTGCAAGATTTTTGTTAAGTGCCTTATGAAATTTTTACTTAAATGTAAAAAAAAAATTATAGACAAGTTTTATTTAATTTCGCAAACTAACTTTTAATAGACTAAAAAAAATTGCAAAGCGTAACCTGTTCTTATAAAATAATAAAACACATGCATTTAGTTAGTATTTTTAATGTAACACTCAGTAAAATTAAAATACAAAACAAGCTTTGATTGACTTGCAATTAGCAGTTGTTTTTAAGATGTTTTTAGGATCGTTTGATAAAGTTACGACTATCATAAAAACAATGCAAAAGACCTATGTACGCAATGTTTCTTTTTATTATATGCTACCTACCGCAAAAAAAAGTTCAAAATAATGTTTGCTTATTATTTGTGTTTTTTAGGTTTCAAGCTATAAAGGTCAAATATAATCAAATAGTAAAGGTAAGGACTGCTTTAACTTTTTCCTAATTTTAAAAGTATTTTGCAAAGATCTAATTTTAATAAAAGTGCAAATTTTTGTGTTTTGCAACAACAAACGAAAGCACAATTTCATCCATAGCTTTTTATTCAGAACAGCAAACGACCAATTTTTTTGTTTTTTTATGATATCTTAATTTCGGATGATGAAAAAATAGGCTTTTTAAGGGTAGATATGCAAAAAAAAATGAAAAAAATGTTAATTAATTATACTTAAAATAAGGTAAATGTAAAAAAGTATACTTAACGACGTATAAAAAATCGTCGCATTATATAAAAAATATTAAGGTTTATATTCAGCGCGTAAATTTTATATAAAAGAATAAATAAAATGATAAACAATTTAACTGCTTGTTTATTATAGTATATTTCTTTAAATTTTTTTTTATTTACTTGCATGAACATGGTTTGTATTTTTTTTTACAAAAAAAAACCCAAAATAAATATTTTTTGTGGGCCTCTTTTCAGCCGGGGGCCCTGGTGCCCGTGCCCCCAGTGCCCCTCTCCTTAAATCCGCCCCTGTATACAGTAGATATACTGTATCCAGAATTTTATAAAACACGTAAAGAATGTCTTAAAAACGTTTCGCACATATAAGGCTGGCTATAAAAACCCCTAAATAACACTACGTGATTACAACTTAAATGTAAAAACATGAAATGTTGAGGAAACAATATTGTGTGTTTATAATTATTAATGACAAAAAGGCCTACCACTTTATATTTTTCTTTTTGTAAATTTAAAAAAATAGTATGAAAAAGATTCTTAGAAATTGTATGATATTGCTCCACAATATATGGTTTTCGATAAAAAAATAGATTTTGTATTTATAATATATACAAGAAAAACTTCTTCACAGTAACCTTTTAAGGTGTGAAAATAGTGTCAAATATATTTTTTTTTATAATTTTTACGGATTAAAAATATAAAATATATTTTTACATAACTAAACAAAAAATGTAGAAGTGGATCATTTTTACCATAAAAACGATTTAGAATTATTTCCATATACGGCCCGTTGTGGTTGCAAGGCGTACTCGTTGCACTTTAAAATTAAAAAGTTAGAAAATTAATAATAACAAAAAAATTAAAAAAATTAAAATCCTGTATTCGAAAAAAACAGAAATTAACAAACTGTTTTTTCGTCATGAAATGCATAATAAATATTTTTTGCGCTTTTCTTTTGATATTTTTTTATAATATCTGATTTACTTTTTAATTATGTACGTCCATGAAAACTCTAAAAGGTTTTGGATCTAGAAACTATTATTTTTACTGTTTTTATTGTTGATTTTTTGGCGAAAAATACTACCGATTAATTTTGTGGGCCATTGCTAAAAATTTTGGCTATAAAAAATATCAGTCGGCTCTATATTTTTAGTAAATCAAGCCCTTTTTTCTGTATTAATGTATAAAACGTACATAAATTTTTCGCCTGTTTCGTTTACGTAGTAAGAAATGATTATTTCATAGAAGGGGTCAGTAAAAGTTTTAGAAAAAACAAAAAATTAAAAGCCTTTTTTAGGCGTTTTAGGCATTATAATTTTTTTCGGAAAGCAAACATTTTTAAAGTTTTTTTTTAAAATGTTTATTATCATAACATCTGTCACTCAAAAACCCCCATAATATGTTCAGCCGTCAGTTTTGTTATCAATTGTGATGGGAACACCCCCTGCTCGCCCTATTGGCTACTCACATGGTCTGCAGCAGGGTTTCCCTAAATCGGTCTTTTGGTCTTTTTAATTTATTTACACTTTATAAAAAACAAATAATTAACAATGAATATAAAAAATAAGAAAAAACAGAATACGTATTATCGATTCTAATAGATCATTTATTAAGTAGAAAACACGCAAGTAAAAATATTATCATATCTATTGATTGACATTCATTATAATGGTTTTATTTGTGTACTCGTATTTTTATGCCGACCAGCTCAAGTATCTGCTCTTGTGAATACAATCGGATTATACACCAAGAAAACTTGCGAGTTCATCTTTGGAAGAAATACGGATACAAATGGAAGAGATATATCTTCAATTATAAAAATAGTTTAAAACTATGTCTAAAGCTGCTTGTTCAATGTAAAAATCATCTACGATCTGTATTTCGATCAATATTTCTTATGCTGATCATAAAAGAATAATAAGATAAAAATGAATGACGATAATTAGATATTGGATATCAAGCATATAATCAAATACTAAAGAGATTCTCAAAGAGTAAATATTTACAGTCTTTTTTATTGGTTAACATTGAATTAAATTTTTAATGGTTAAAAAAGGTACCCCTGGTCTCCTGTTATCATATTTGACTTTTAAAAAATACAATTATTGGTTTTTTAGCATTATAGATCTGTACTTTTACAATTATAACGGGAAAAAAATGCATCCATAAACATATTGTAAATTAGTGTTATTTTAATACATTAACATTAACAGATTTTATAAAAAATAGATATTTGTGCAATTTTACAATGGTTTGAGGATTGCCGTGAAATATCTATTTATTTATCTGTCTTGTGACATGAAAAAAGCATTAGATACAGGGGCTCTCCTTTAATCTGGAACTTTTTGGACAATAATCTGAAACTTTTTGGGTTTTAATTTTGAACTTTTTTGATTTTAATCTGAAACTTTTTGAATTTAAATCTGAAACTTTTTGAAGTGTAATCTGAAAACTTTATGGGTTTTGCTCTAATTTTTTCGGAACTAATTCTGAAGCTGTATGCACAAAAATAGCTGAAATTATACTAGCTGAAACTAAGAATTAGTAATATTATATAATATTTTGCATACAAGATCATATAATTATGCATTGTATTGGCCTTTTACATTGATTTTTGTTTAAAAGGTTTTTTAACACACTGCATATATTATTATTCCTTTATAAAGTTTTGAAAAACATACGGTTTAACTATGCAAAAAGTTCTAGATTTTTACAAACAGTTTTAGATTAAAATCCAAAAAGTTTAAGATTAAAATGCGTACAGTTTCAGACTAAAATCCAAAAAATTCACATTAAACTCCACAAAGTTGCAGATTATCAATCATAAAGCCATTTAAAGAAAAAACTAGGTATTAATATGCTGTTACGGCCAAGCTTTAATTGACACCATTTTAGCCCCGCGCGTTTTTTTTTAACTGCCAATTAAATATTATTTTTTAAGTATGCCACGTGTTTTGAAAAACATATAGTATATCGCGAACAGACTGCCATAACAATCTGTGTAGTTTTGCAACACAAATTGTATTTTAAAGCAATTTTAGCCGATGTTTTAGAGCAGGTTATATTATTATACCAAGGCGTGACACACTCTTTTGAGTGTTACAATACCACATGAATATTTTTAATATTTTATGATAAAAAAACTCATACAGTGGTATTTCTGCCCATTTTTTATCCGATGTTTTTTTTCGCCTAGTCAAAAAAGAAATATAACACTTTTGTCTCAATCAACATTTCAAAACGTAAGAATATATGGGAGCGATGTTTTGTTTTTTGTACGTTTTTGGTATTATTTTTGCATCCTAAAAAATAAGGATGCATCACTCTCGTGACTTCTTAATTTTCGGAATCCCGAGTATTAAAAAAAACCACTTTAATAAATTTCGCGGGCAAAGAATTTCTTGATATTCAAGAATTTCAGGTACTCGTATTCCTTAATATTTGGGATTCAGTGTATTCGGAATTCTTGAAATATGAAATTCTTTGGATTTCCGAATTCCAAGTATTAGAATTCTTAATATTCGGAATTCTTATATAAAGAATTTTACCTATTGAAATTCAAAACATACTTTTCAGATATGCGGAATTGTATTAAAGTCACTTTAACGCTGAGATAAGGTTCATAAAATGAAAAAATGCACGGTTCAAGATTTATAAACTAGATAAAAAGCAAAATCATAGTGCGATCTACAGAATCATATAAATTATATATGTATATAAACTTTAAAGTATTAAATGACTTTTTTCCTGGTATGATTATAGGTAAATGATAGTTACGGTCAGCCCTTTCTTTAATTTGTTGTAGAAATTTGATTGTGCAAATACCGAAATTTTATTATGTAAATAATAATAATTTGTAAAAGAAATTTTTGATATAAACGTATATAGACGTTTCTCCAATCTTACGAGTCAAGAACACACGTATGCTTTAATGTAAAAATCATGTCGGCTTAGGTGCTGAAACAACCCCTTATATTGACTCCTAAGTATTTCTATCAAACATAACGGTATTTATGCGAGTGAAAATTTCGTTATTTGTATATAATAATCTAGTTTTTTTTCGATGGCTTTATAATATCCTGACGTCCGAATATCAGATATTACGAAGGCAGGGATTTTGCAAAACTGTGAATTCCGAATAAGCCGAATTCAGAATACTACGAATTATTAAATTTTTAAATTTCCAAATGCCCAGAATTCAGTTTACACAAAATTAGGATTACTCGAAAATCCAAAAACTACATACTCCGAATACTGGTAATTACAAATACTAAGAATTCTGTTTCGCTAAAATATCGAATACTCGGAATTATGTATACTTGCCTGCACCCTTTACCAATGGGGTAAAAAAATGTTTATTAAATATTACCTCGGGTAAAAAAAACGAGCTACCCTAGGGTAAAATAAAAACATAGGTAAAAAATTTTTTATTTTATTTTTTATGTATGTTCAGCATTACCTATGATTTTTTTTTTTTTATTTGTAATATTTTTTATTCCAAAAATGAATACGAAAACTTGTTTGTTATTAACTAATTAAAGCCGACATTATAAAAGTGGTTATTTTAGTATAATTTTTATTTTAAACATATTTTGAATCATTTTAGTAATTTCATCATATCTTAAATATTCTTCTTCTACTAAATCGTCACTATTTTCGTCTTTTATTTTTTCAAGTGCAATGTTATATATGATTTTATGGTCGTAACGTATAAAAAGTATTTCCTTCACTGTTTGCGGATCTAAACTTGATCTTATTGATGTATGAATCCGCTTTTGAATACTAAAGTTGCGTTCTACTAAAGCGTCACTTACGGGAATGCATTTTATTATATTTTTAACAAAGCCAACCAGCCTTTTAGGAACATCACAACTTATACCTAATGACTTGTCTATCATATACTCATCGTATTCTTTTTTATTAAATGCCCCCCATTTCGCAATACTGCTTTGAGTCTCATCTGATAGCTCGATCTGGTCAAATATGTATAGTTGTAATTGTAATATAGGATTCATTATCATTTTTTTTTCTTCCATAATTGATCCTGCTTCATCTCTTCTGCTTAGCTTAAAACTTGTATGGCTGTATTATATTGCACGTATAATTCGTACATATTACTTCCATCAGTTTGAGCATAATTAAGGATATCAGTAACAGTTTATACCGCGACAATAGCATTTGTACCAAGCGATATGTGCAAATCATTTTGCGGTATAGTCTTTTCCAGTTTTTTGCTTCAGATCTACCATTTTATCAAATATCGAGTTCCAGTGGGTTTCCACGTAGCGCGATATCTCACCATTTTTTACATACATTTGTAAGATTGATAATGCTCAAAGTAAACTTGGTATTTATTGAAAAATTAGCTTTATAATCAAATTGCAAATATGAGCCCCACACACAACAGGCATTACAGTGGGTCGGCTTTAAGATAAAATGCTCGTGGCACAAATCATAGATCTAGAATTGTCTGACGCAGTAGATATTATAGATATCTGATATTCATCTAATATTTCAAGGCATGATTCGATTACCTGTATTATACTAACCGCATAATTTTTTAAAACTATATCACTGCATATAAAAACTGGATCTTTTGGCTTGTGCAAAGTTAAAAGATAATATTAATATGTTTATCCCCTTTCTGTGTATTTTTCCAACCATCTATAGCCAGCGATGCCCATTTTTTCGATTTTTTTATAAACACGGATATAGATAAGTGCATATACATAGTACTTATATATTTTCGTTTCATT
>JAQFYM010003264.1:0-19288 GCA_034694785.1 Agrenia bidenticulata | reverse complement strand
AAACTTACCCCACAGTAAAAAGTTTAAAAAAAACGAGGTCGCAATTTCTACTATAAAAATACAAAATAAATGCATTGGATTTTTGGTTTTATAGTTACATAGTGTAATTAAAAATAACAATTTTACAACAAGGTATGAACAATGCAACGAAACTATTTGTAACATATATTTTTTTAGATTATTTACAAAGATAAAGCATTTTTAAAAGCAAAATTTAAACTGTCATAAAAAAATATGTATTTTTATTTTAGCGCAAAACACAATTACATAGACGCAAAAAAAACGTATGATTTATCTGTTTAGTGTTTTGCTAAATGCAAAGAGGTAAACATGTAATATATAATTATAGTGTGCATTCGTGCACGATACACAGTAACCAAGTCGCCTCTACTAAATCTTATTATTAAAACATTACTTATTATTTTAAAGTAGTGTAAAACCAAACAGAATCTTATCCATGCAGTTTTTTTTAAATAACAGTAAACATTTATTTTTTTTTATTCGTCGCAATTGTGGATGATTTAAAAATATGTGTATAAAAAATAGTAGTCAAGAGAAGTATGGCAATTTTTGTTTTTAAATTCTATATTTTACATTGATTATAATTAATATACATTTTTTTACTATACAAGTTAAAAAAAAACGGTTCATTACAAAATATTGCATATTGAGTAAAAAAAAATTGCAAAATTTGCTTTTATAAGTACATAAAAAAGACACTAAATAAATTTAGATGCTTTTTTTTTAAATTTTTTTCTGTAAGAAAATTACAATTTATTGTACTTGCATAAACTAGTTTTCTATTCTTTTTTATTAAAAAAATCTTAAAAAAAGTTTTGGGGCCCCCTAAGCCGGGGGCCCTGGTGCCCGTGCCCCCAGGGCACCCCCCTAAATCCGCCTCTGTTGCATAGTAAACATTAATAATTCGGAAAGCTTCAGATATACCATTGGATACATATTTGTAATAAACGTGCATGCAACACTGAAAAATAATAATCAACAAACAAGAACTTGCAGAAAAAACATATTTTTTTCATTTTCCACCCCACATAAATCTACTAAGAAAAAAAATTGTGATCCACTATGCGTTAATTGGCTGCAATTTGCAATAAGAAATGAAGCCGAACTATTTTATCAAGCATAAAATCACGTAAAAGATATTTTCCCCAGTATAAGAAAATTTAAAATTATTATTATTTAGTAATGAGACATAAATGTAGTTTTTTTGTTATTATACCATTGACTTAACAGAGAATACAAAAAAATCAAACTTTTAAAAAATCTTTGCCTAAATTTACAGGTGACTTTTTTTGTGCAGTGACATTTTTAATAGCAAAATCCAAAGTAGGTAATAATAAATACAAGTTAAAAAACATACTTATCAGTGTATGAATGTAAAAATAAAAGCTTTCTAAGATTTTTTTCTGCAGCACTTAGGAGAGACATCATCCTTCTTTAAATATTGGCTACGCCATTGTAGTGACCACGCTTCTATGCATGAATGTAAATACATTTTGTATACAAAGGATGTGTTCACTTTTTTAAACGGTTTAAGGTTTTTTTTTAGCTATAGGTTTTTTTTTTACACTAAAATACCCCATAGGGGTTTTTTTATGTTCACTTTTGTATTTAGACCCGACAAAAAATTACCTGTGGACTGACCTATAAGCAAAAAAAAGGTTTTTTTAGTGATCTTTAGGTCGCATCTGACTATAGGTGATTTTAGTGAACACAAAAAGTAAAAAACCCCATGAATTTCTGACAATAAAAATTTTGAATAAAATCTATCAAAAATTACAAATATTGAGATACCTAAATATTGAGTATAAAAAACGTTTGCACAAAACTTTTGTGAAAAAATTCGTCATTATTATCTAAAAGGGGTATATCCTATTGGAAAAATACATATAGGTAAAAAAAGTGAACAGGCATTGAAGATTTTCTAATGCTTTTGTTTATTTAATAGGTGTCAATGTTGCCTAAATCATTGATGCATGTTTATATAAAACAAAAAGCGCTGTAGAAAAAAAAAACATTTTGCATAGTTTTTTTGGACATGTTTTAACAAAAGGTAATCATTAAAAAAAATATGCATGCTTTTAGACAAGTATAAACAGTTAAATACGTATATTCATATCTTGTCACCTTTACCTATGTAAAGATAGCAAAAAAATATTACAAAATTACAGTTATTAGGTATTAAAACGTTCTTAAAAAAATAAAATTTTTACCGTATTTTTTTACTCAAAAAGATGTTCATATACATTTGCATGGCTTCCTGTTTACATTATAACGCTTTTAGCTGCAGTTTTCTTTTTTTAATACATTGTGTTTTTACTGTATTCTTCTAAAGTTCTTCCTTTATAACAAATTCAACGTTTTATGTTAACTTTTTATACTAAAAAAATTGTGTTTAAAACTAAAAGCACTGTTTTTGATATTAAAAAACTGCGTTCAAATCGTATGTTATGGCTTTAATTTTTTTAAACTTTTATTAACATCCCATATATGCAAAACGATCTTTTTTTCTGTAGAAACTTTTATTTTTGTAAACAAAAAAATAGTATATTAGTAAAAAGCCAATCCTATTTTTTGTATAAAAACTATTAAATACGTACATTTATATTTACGAAATTGCATCAGTATATATTAGATATTTCATATCCGCAAAAAAATACTTCTATAAGTGCAAAACGATTTACAAAATGCAAAGAAAATGTTGTACTTGTTCTTAATTTATAATATGTAACGTTTATATTGTTTTTTTTAGAAAAGCCATTTATCCAACTATGGCTATATGTTATATATAAAAATATCAAATGCTTTTAGTGCAGGGTTTTATTATGCCAGTTTTAGAAACAAAAATTACGACCTAGAGCAATAATCAAGTAAAACTTAGCTATTATTAATAGTTTTTCCTAGCTGTTTGGTTTTATTGTAAATTTCAAATAAGTTTTGATTATTGACCGATTGACATTTTTTTTTACAAATGTCTTGTTAGTGTGATTTTTTATAATCATATAAAAATTACTATTATAAATTAAAATTTTTTTGACTTTTAATTATTAATAAAACTTTTTTTATGCTTAATTTTATTAAATCACTCTATTAAAAAATTAGTTATTATATTTTTTTTTATTTATTTTTTTATTATTAAAAATAAATCAAAAACATAACTTTTTTATTTATATCATACTTGAATGTAACCTGAACTGCTTGGGCTAGTCCAAGTAAATTATTTTCATATCGTAAATTTAGCAAAAATGTTATGAGCAAAATTATACTATGAAAAAGTAAAAAAAAAATTACTATTATAATATTTGCAATCATTTTTTTACGTATTCTTTGAATTTCTATAAATAATTTACTATCCTAATTCTGTATGCATTTTTTATTTGCGCAAAATATATTTTGTCTATTTAAAGTAATTCTTGTAAGGTATTTTATTACCTGGCAAATTTTTTTCACCAATTTTACTTGAACAGGCTCAAATAATCTTATTTATAATTTAAATAACTGGCGGATTTTCTTGCCAAGTATACTTTGACTAGTCCGTCTAATTGTAATTATTTTATTTATATAGTTCTCCAAAAATAGTCAAAGTGGACTTGGAATAGTTCAATTATTTTATTTTTTCATGTATTTCTACTTGGCGTAGTTTTTAGTCGACGTTATACTTCGATTAGACTATGTATCCATGGTAAAATTTTTACTTGGACGATAACTTATATATCATTTAATTTAGAAAACCATGAGCAATGTCTATGGAAAAAAACAATAAGTAAAACTCAAAAAAAAGCTTTTTATGCAATATAAATTAGTTAATATGCAATAAAAACATTTCTCTGATATTTTTATCGTTGGCTGCTTTTAGAACTACCGATTTAAAAGAAATTGTCAATACGAAAATGAAAAAAATTATGGATTAATAAGCTAAAAAATTTTAAAAAATGATTACAAGTAGGGATTTACCGTACCGCCATTTCGTTCCGGCAACTGGCCGATCCGGCCACCGGATTGAGCGATCCGGCATCCGGCCTTTTGAAATAAAATTTTTCCGAAACATGTGAATTATTTTGTTGCGTAAAAAATATTTTGAAATGGTATAACAAAATATTTACAAAAAAATACATGAATTTAAACCCCATTACATGAATGCTTTATCTATGACCTTAAACATCCCTATCAACTTTATATCTAGTGTGTATGAATAAAATACAAATTTTGGACGAAATCGAAAAAAAAAGTTTTTCTTGGCCCTTATAAATTGACCTTCTACCGACCCTTATATTACATTTTATTATATTAAAATGCGGTGAAAAACGGGCAATATAAAAAAATTCACTTTATAAAAATCATTTTGCATTAAAAGTTGAATTTTGCAAATTAATATAATTATATATAAAAATTATTATTTTCTAATTTTTACAAAAACGCTTTATTGTTACAGTTTTTAAATAGAAAAAAAAACTGTTTTTTTCGTTTTATTTCGATTTCTATATTATTATGAAATAAATGGTTGTATGTAGTGGGATCTTTTTTTAAGATAGTGCAAAATCTTGTTATTACTTTATATTAAAATGCTTAGTTTTGTAAAATGCGACATAAAACCTACAAAATAAAAAAGGGAAAACACACGAGAACATTTTGTCATAAAATATGATTACTGTCAACACAATTACTCTTTATATTTATTTTAATGGTACTTATCACGTAGATTTTATTATTTTTTGCACGGTAAAATAAATAATCATCCCGTGATTGTAATAAATTATTAAAGGAAAATATTGTTATGCAAAACCTTACCAAGTTATCATATTTTACAAATGGCTTTACTCATTGGTTGAAAGAGTTCTTATAAGTAATATTGCCAGGAAATATACTTAGTGTATGCACGTCAACTAACCGGTTACACACATATCGCTCACGCCCTGGTTAACAGTTTTTAATTTTGTAAAAGTAACCGTTACTTGCAGGTTTCGACTAAGAATAAAAAATACAAAACAAAACACCAAGTTTTTTTATTTTTACGTTGTTGCAAAAATGTGATTTCATTGAATATGAATTGATAACATTTGTTTTTGATAATTCTTTGTATTCTATATCTATAATGTTTCTGTGTAAGTGAAAAAAAAAACAAAATATGACTGTATGTTAAAAAAACATAAAAAAAAGACCCTAGAGCAAATACAGATTTAAACCAAAATTTTAGAAAATGTTTTATTTTTAATTCATTGTCAATTAAATTTTTTCATACTAGCGTATCACAATAATTGTTAATCGTTAATTCCGCACTGAATTTTATTATTAATCAATTGGGGTTATTTTTATTTTTGCAAGGTTGAAAAAATTAAATAAGTAATTGTATCTAGTTTTCTTCTCTACTCGTTTGACTCTTTTCTTAACCTTGTTAAAGATAATATTATATGTTAATAAAATTATGTCGAGAATATTTTAAAACACACACAAAAACGAGTTTTTTTTAGGTGCGTTTTGAAGAATCTAATGTGTTTTTACTGGGAGTTATAGTGAGACACAAAGCGACGTAAAAAACGTGCTTTAAAGGCATTGGTTTTTTAAGATCGTGGGTTTTACGCCTGCTAATCAATGTTCAATAAAAACACTATTCATATTTGTTTTCTGCTAAATAAACAAAGTGTTTTGTTGTTTTTTTATTTTAGCTAGTTAGTATCCGTAAAAAAACAAATCAACCAGAATATAAGTGAACAAACATTGAACACGGAAGAGAGCTCCGTCTAACAGGCCTTGCGCTCTTTTTTTTGCTCGCTTTTTTAACTAAAATTAATGTAAGTAACCGCTAACCGGTACCCTACCCGCGTATAACAGTTCGTAACTAAGTCGTTCTTCAAAGTGACCGGTTGGTGATATACACTTGTATATACTGCATGTATCTACTTTTATTTTTTTAATTGCAGTCAAATAACCTACCAGAATGCAAAAACGAGTTTAATATTAACGGAAAACTGTAAAAAGTGCAAAAAAAGCAGTTTAAAACAAATATATAATGCATTGTACTCTTTAACGGCATTTTTTTGTAAATTAGATTTATCATATCTATATATTGCGTGAGTTGTATAATCTAGTTAAAATTATTTAAACTTCAATTTTATCTTTTATTGTGTAATGTGGAAAGTACCAAACAAAATAATAATCACATTTTTATAAAAAAATACAACATTTCTTAGATTTATTTACCAGTAGAACCTTTTGATTGTACTAAAGAAATATAAAATAAAACTGTTTTATATATATTGCACTGCTAAATTTCATCAACGCGAAAAGTTTGTAACCATTGAGAATTTTTTGTATGCATCGTGATAAAAAAATTCTAACACTATAAAAATCTACATGCTTTGCATTTTTATACTAGTCCGCACTTTAGATTTTTAATTAAAGATGGTTATATGATTGATTTTATATTATAGAGTAATCAGAGAATTTATAACGTAAGTATAAACTCATGTGTGCAATTGTGGCGCAACAAAGCTGATAAAAGCGTATAAAATAATAGTGGTACAATAATAAGAAAATCTTGAAAGTACTTGAACATGAATCCTTAATGATTTTATTTTGCGAAAACATACAAGTTTGCTTATTACAGCAATAAAGGCTTTTTTGCAGCCACATACAAATAAACCATGTGTTCTGTAAGACAAAAATTATATAGCGTAAATAAATTTAGTTTTGTTTTTACAGAAAATACAAACGCCGTAGCAGGCAAGCACAAAGGAATCCATCAAAAATGTATCATATTGCAAAAACATAATACAAGTTATAAAAATATGTTTATAATGTGCTTAAAAATCACGTATTTTTTTTTTGTTTTTTTTTTCTAATAAATTTTGACGCGTAATATTTTTTCTTAAAAATTACACTTCTAAAAAATTCGGCAAAATCCGGTCAATGGCCGGATCGGCTGAATTTCTAATCCGATATCCGGTCTTTTTAGAAAAAATTGGTTTGGTACATCCCTAATTACAAGTTAGTGTCATAATAAGCATTGAGAGGTGGTATAAGTCTATTAAAAAAACGATAATGGCTTTTTTTAAAATACATCCTTAACATAATGATGCCTTTAAAAATTTTATATTAATATCATTAAACTCTTTTTTTTAATTCCTGTTCTGCCTCATTTGATAAGTTTTTCTCAAATCGTCTATAGACATAGTTAGCTCCATCATTTTGCTAATTGTAGATATGGATTATAAAAAACCCCCGATAACCAAAAAATTTCAATTTTTTTAGCAGGATATATTATACAAAGTTTCACTTTTTTTTCTGCTGTTTCCGGTTTGCCAAATTAATCATAATATTCTTACTCGTATTTACAAAACTGTGTATTTTTGAGGAAATACCTTTGAAAAAAATTCCGATTTTTAGTTTACACCTACTATCGTCAAATAAGCGCAATAAATAATATAAAGCAAATTAAGTAAGGGGTGTAGCTCAGGAGTAGAGTGTTTGCTTTCATGTAAAAGGTCAGGGGTTCGATTCCCTTCATCTCCATTTTTTAATATCAAGGGTCACCATGGAAGCTATATAGGGTAAGCCGGTACTTAATTGATTCCCGCACTAAGGCTGGGCACGTAATTCCCTCTAATCTGTTACTCTGGGTGAGTAGATTAGAGAGCAATAATTTATTTTTTCATTTACCACCTTTACTCATTTTCCCCATCTAACTCACGGTCCTTTTTTCTTGAACTCTATGTCAATAACTAGCAAGGAACGAAAAAAAGAAACAAAGTATTAATGGGAAAAAATACATGGGAAGTTATAAATAACACTATCTTAAGGCAAACTGACGCAAAATACTCTACGCAAAAGTCTTCAGGTTTCTGTTAGAGCGGGGAGGGCGGTATATTTTGCAGTGATTACCAAAGTTAATCAATAACCATTTTTTTATATTTTTGTTACCATTAATGTCACCGGAATGTTTCAAAATCGCGCTTTCTGATTAAAATCCTCCGTGTATTCATATACGGCCAATTATATATATTTTTTAAATTATACAGAGCTTTGATATTTATAATGATAAAGTCCAGTTTAAAATAAAAGTCGCTAAAGCACATGGTGCTTATCTGCAAACAAAATGGCTACTAGAAAAAACAAACTAAACGATAATTAGATAAATTAGCGAATACATCTTTGATCCACAAAAAATGTCTGATTGTTTTTCGAAAGTAAAAGAGTGAATCAAAATCTTTTTTTATGACAAAGGGACTATGGGCGTGTATCTTTTTTTCCTATAGGTAATTGGCAATTTACCCACGGGCATTCTGATTACCATACCTATAGGTAAGGTAACAGCATTTTTCTTACCCATAGGTATTAAATCGAAATTTTACCTATAGGTAGCGAAAAAAAATTGTTTTATATTATACCTATAGGTAGGGCCCTCAAAATATCCGCAAAATTTATCAAAAATATCCGCAGAGAAGCACTGGTACGGATGTTTATAATTGGTATATAATTGCCATATTTATATAATACATTTGTTCTTTTTGATTTTGGGACCTTAAGCTCAACCATAATTTCCTTATTTTCTTGGTTGGATGCAACCCTTTTCTATGATTATTTGATTTAATTATTGATAAAAGAACAATGTAATACAAATAAATTGCAGAATTAAATTAATTTAAACCATAAGATCCAATTTATACATTTTGTCAGGTGCTTTTTTAATTGCTTTTGACTTGCCTCCTCTCGGTGACTCATAAAGGGTAAATTGAAAGTCGAAATCCACAGTGAATTCTAATTGAGTATGTAAGAAACCGCAGATAAAAATAACAAAAAAGTGGTACGCTGTGGTACGCTTACATACGGATGGCGATATTTCTGATTTTTTGAGAATATAACTATTTTTTTTTCTGGACTTGCGGATATTTTGAGGGCCCTACCTATAGGTAATAAAACATACACGTTCATTTATAGGGGTATATAAAATATATACCTGAAGGTCTTATCCATGGGTATAATTTACCTACAGACAGTGCACTACCTATAGGCAGTGGCGTAGCCAGGATTTTTTTTAAATGGATTTCGGCGCATTTAGATAACAAAAACAGTAATAGGGTGAAAAACTACATTTTTAAAAAATTTCCATAACAATTTTCAAAAATTTTGCATTTTTTATAAAAATTTTAGATAAAAATTTTATAGCCTAATTGCAGACACCCTCTTAAATTCAGGCGCAAAAACTTTCGAGAGGGGGGTTCAAACCCCAAAACACCCCTGGATACGCGCGTTCCTATAGGTACAAAAAACAAAGAAAAAATACATATATGAACATGAGTAAACCTATAGGTAAAAAAACCAAAGTTTTTATGCAAAATTTATTTTTTGTTCTCTATGTAAATGCTTGCCCTGGTTTTTAACAAAATATGCCTATTGGTAAAAAAAGATACACGCCCAATAATAGATTAAGAGTACGTTCCATTTTTTACCATGGTTTTTTCTACCATGGTTTTTTCTACCATGGTTTTTTACCAAAGTAATCTCCTATGGTAATTTTTACTATGGTAAAAATGTGGAATGATTTTTTACCCCCATGGTAACTTTACATAAAAACGATAAAAGTATAAATAACATTCTTTAATAATCTATTGTTAAATCAGCAGCGAAACTTATAACACTGTAACAGTGTTTACTATTATTTTGCTGTATTTTTATGTGCAACTATAAAAATATAAAAAGGATGTAGAGACATAGAGGAATAAGAAGATATATATAAATTTGTATTCATTTTGTTTCTATCTTGTTAGATTTATGCATTTTTTTATATTTCTTTTGTTTTTGTGCTTAAGATTAATTATCTATGGGTAATTTTCTACCATGGAACTTTTTTCTCCCATGATTAGGGTAAGTAATCGAGTATAAAAATACTCGGTACTCGATATACTCGGTCGTAATCTTAATACTCGTTACTCGGTCATAATTTTACCTAGTAATACGATACATATATGCAAAGACTATATTTCTTTTGCAAAAAAGTTTACAAGTTATTTTTTTTTTGTTTAAAATTGCGGAATATAAATGGTTTCATGCAAAGCTTAAATTCTAGATGTATGATAAAGCTAAAGTTTATGTTATCGAACGTAATTGGTAACTCTGCTTGTTGACTAAAAAGCCAAATTAGAATTAGAAGAGTTTTTTTTTGTGACTTATATTTTTTTTTGTCAATTTTAAGATAAAAGAGTGCAAGAAAAAAAACGCAAATTTTATTTTTTTACATACATAAATTTCTAAAAAGTAAGATTTCAGGCGGAAAAAGCAGATGAATAAAGTTATTCTTATTATTATAGGGAGCCTTCATTTAATATTTGTTTAAGCGACATTTGAATTTTTAAATACACTTTTTATCTAGCAAAATCTATTTTAAAGCCATTGTTTTTCAGTTGGTTTATATTTTATTGTTAACTCTTACTAATTTATAATATACAATTCATAAGTTGATTTTAGGGGTTATCAACTCTTATGTGGTGGCTTTCTGTAATGCGCCGTAATACTGCGTATATAAAACTGTGTAATGGGGTTACTTCGTATTAGTAATAGGATATAGAGAATACGCGTAGATTCTAACATTCCATTGTATAAAAACTTCGGCCAGAGTTTAAAAAAATTTTAATTTCCTTACTACTAAAAAGTGCAATATAAAAAATGTATGGCGGTTATAGATACTCGAAAAAGACTCGGTACTCGTTTTATTTAAAAATTAAAAACTCGGTACTCGAAATATTAAAAAAAAAAGGCAAAATACTTACCCTACCCATGATGGCGCATCATGGGAGAAAAAACATACCATAGTAAAATTAAACCTATGGTAAAAAAGCAAAAATAAATCATGAGAGAAAATACCATGGGTCTTTTTTCTACCATGGTAAAATGTCTCCTTATAATTTAGGGCACCCAAAAGTACCATGGTAGAATTTTGGAACGTACCCTAAATATAGTAAAAAAGATCATATTTTTACAAAAATATAAATGGGCCATAAAGCATATTTTGTTTGTAAATACTGTTTTTATCAGTTGATGTTTTAATTTTAAAATAATTTTAATTTTAAAGATATTTCTCTAAAATATATAATACGTAAGCGAAGTGATGTCAATTATTTGTTTTTATTTGCTAAAAATAAATTATCTGATACACTAGAATATTTATTCTTCTTTTTAGTAATTTTTTCTAAAAAAAATAGATTTTTTACAATTTATTTGGTTGAAAGATTACGTAGATGTCTCATATAGTTAAATATAAGTCTTAAAATATATTTCGAAACGAGACGGGCTATTTTGAAGCAATTTATTCTGTATACTCGTTAAGACATTTTGGAAAATATTTATAGCATGCTTATATTTGAATTTTTTCCGTATTACCCAGAGTATCCATTTTATGAGTTTTTATATTTTAGTAAGAATCGAGGTAGTAAAAATATTCTTTTCGAAATTTACTGCCTTCATCTGAGGGTCTAAGATATTGGATTTTTAGGCGCTATTTCGAAAAATTATTTAAATGAAACATTTACTTGATTATTTTAGCGAAATAAAATTTTAGCTTTTATTCATGGGTACTCAGGAGCAAGGATCCAAGATCTGGTAATTTGTCACATAATTTTATTTTTCTAATGTTTTTAAATGCCAAAAGGCTGGGTCACACCATATGGAGATTTTTCATTTTTCAGGTGTTTTCGAGAACCCCTATATAGAAAGTAAAAATAATAATATATATTTAATCTGAATCGGAATTTGAATTTGAATTTGAACTATAAATTAATAAATTCCTCATTTAAAAACTTGCAAAATATTTTTATTAGTAAACGAAGGTATTTTTAGCACTAGAAATACTTTACTTTGTTAGGCAAAAACTGCAAAAACCCATTAATTTAAAATAATTATCTTTCTAAGGGACTTTCAAGGTACTGAGCAAAAAATGTTACTAAATCAAGCTAATATTAATGCTTTAAAGAAATATATTGCAAACTTTTTTTTCGTTTTTTTTTTCTCAAATACAAATCTCTTAAAATGTTGTGAATGAAAAAAAAAAAAGCAACCTGTTTGCCATAGAAAGACTTTGTTGTCCGATGAAGTTTTTGAATACTTTTTTGTGTTGTATCATATTATTTTTTTGCTTGCATTAAATTAAAAAAGATGATCTACTCACTTTGATAGCTGTAGATATCGCACGAAAAGTGTTTTACATATATTTTTAAGCTTGATTACCTGTAATAAAAAAAGCCGAACGATAGAAAAAACCAAATAAACATGTTGAAAGGCTGTAAATAACAGTCCCTAAATAAAATTTTAGAAAGTATGTAAACTTTTGTAGTTTTTGAAAATAGAGATACACCAAGAAAATATATAAAAAAGAGTTGAAATCTGGTGTTTTTTACCAAATAATCTGGTCTTTTGATGTTTAAAGCCCTGGCAACCCTGCTCATGAGTAGAATAGAGAAAATTGTAATTTTAAATGAGACGAGTAGTATAATTCGAAAAGATCTACTCTACTCATGAGTTCTAGCCTTATCGCGCACAAATTCTATTATATATTATGTAAATCTAAGTTAAATCTTAGCCATAAAAATGTTTAGTTTTGAGTTCAGGCTGTATTTCTATTTATTAACAGAACACTTACGAATTAATTGTACCAAAAACTGCGAAATATAAGTAACAATTTGCGTTTTTAATAAATCTGAATTATTACTTCTGGGATATTATTTTCTTTTTTACATACAAAAAAAAATTATTTGGTGAATTTTATTTTAATGAACACGTGCTGATTATACCTTTTGGTTTGCCAATCCCGTAGTATAATATCCTGGGTAATCAATCTAAAATTTTCTTTTCGATTAAACAAAGAGCCATATTCCTTACGAGTCATGTCAACCGTATTCCTCTCTACTTCAAGAAATTCATTTCCATTTTAGTAGGATTCATCTTGGCTGGGCCACCTCGGTAAGTAATACTCTCGGTTGTTCTCTGTAAGAGAAATAGTAAATAATATCGGAATCGAATCATATCATGCAATCTTTTTCAATCAATGTTACATATTTGAAATGGTTGATATTGGTAAGTGTTTATTTAAAATCGAATTATCCAAATCTCATAAAATTGGGAATTTTTCCAAAATTATGATTTCCCCGCCCCAAATTTAAAACAAAAATGCATCAAAAATTGGGATTTTAGAAAACAATATTTGATCTTTAAAAGTACCCCGTACGCATATTAAAACATTACAAAATACACCTCGGGAATGGATTACAGTAAATCTTGCATTAAATATAATTTTGCGTTGTTATGTACGCCTTATGCATTAAATACTAAAATAGAAAATAAATAAAACCATAGGTCTACGATACATATGAAAACAAAACATTAGTCAATAAAAAAATCAATACAATTTTTTTTTGTAATATAGTACATTTTTACTATCACAAAACAAAAGTTAAAATTATATTAAAATATAAATTGTCATTCCTATGGTTCCGTACACCCAAACATATTTCAGTACACCCAGGATTCAAAAATAAAAAATTGAGATAAAGTTCATATTAATAAATACAAATTAATATATGTTATGTTATGCTAAAATATATAAAACTTGCAATTTTTTATATTAAGAAAAACGAAATTTTTTAAATTAAAGTCAATGCAACTCCTGGCTAATCTGTGTTATATATTAAAAAAACTGATGTGTTATTCGGGTGTATAATCAACGTTTAAACACCAGCATTATTTCATATGAGAGTAAATATCCATGATTCCGAAGTCTTAGTCAGCAGGTTCTCATTCTATTACAGTTGCGTTTAAACCGTGGCATATGGAAGTGGCAAAATGCCATAATCTACTTAATTTTGTTGATGATTTCAGGTTTAGACAATGCAAAATAAAAATTATCTACAGTCATTTAACACAAAAATATAATCTCTTTATATATTTTAAATGTTTTAGGTTAATTTACTTACCTATAGTCTATCATTTGATTCTGGGTGTAGTGAAACGTGTTTGGGTGTACTGAACTATAAGAATGCCTTAAAATTGTTATTATATTGTAATCGTCTATAAAGAAGTAAAAAAAGTAAAAAAAAACATTAGGAAGACTGTATTCTGTACTTAGAAATGAAGTAAAGTCCGTGAACTGGAGTATCCAACTCTTTTCTTTTTTCAAAAACCGTTTTTTTTTTTGTTTGAGTTTTCGCATTAACAAATAAATCGGTACAAAAAAAATACAAAACCAAAAAATAAATTTTTATTGCGGTTTCGCGGATTAATTTTAATCATAAATGTCGTATAGTTTTATAAATGCTGGGTTCAATTTTTTAATAAAAAAATAGACATTCTCGGGAAAGACAGGCTGAGGGTTGCCCCCACTAACTGTTTATTTCTACAAGGGTATATTTAAAAAAAGTTAATTTGGCTTATGTAGGATTTTTTTGATATTTTAAATCTATATTAATTTTTTTTATAAAATAAACGAATATGTTACAAACACATATAAATACGGTTTTAAATCGATATGAAAAAAATACTGGTTTCTACCAGCTCAAAAATTTATGTGCATCATTGCAAAGAAATTTTATATATTATGGTATAAAACTAGTTTTTATAAAATACTTTTTCTAGTGAAATTGACGGACTGGAAATGGTTTAAAAATGCCAAATAATGCAAAAACCAAATGTATTTATATGAGGCAAACCTTACGCTGATTTTTTTAGTAAGTTCAACTAATTTTTAGTCTTAGTTTACTATGAAATGATAATAAAAATTTATTTCATAATATATGCTAGCTTTTATTGGTTTTATAGTGATTATAATTTTTTTTTCTCGTATAAATGATATTTGCCGTAATGTTTATTAGGAATCCTGGCCATAACCGCATTATAACTGTATGAGAAACAAAATTTATAATGTTAAAATTTAAATTATTTTTCTTTAAGACAATATATTCGATTATTTTTACATAAAACCGGTTTTTATATTTTGCAATTTTACGCCAATTAATTTTATAATCGCTTACCCGGTAGTCATATATTCTGGTTCAGATCCAATAATACGAACTTAAAAAATAACATACAAATAATATAAAAAGATATGATTACAATAAACTTCCATGCGCAAATCCAATAATAATATTTTTGGTAAAAATGCATTCTATTCGTTTTTTTATTTTAAAACTGTATGTTATGACAAAAGGTTTTTTAAAAATTGATTGGTGGAACAGCAGCTATTTTTTGGGCTACTGCATGCCTAGGAAAACACAGCTTAATGCTAAAAATAATAAAAATATCTAATTATAAATTGTCTATTTTCGTTTTAAAAATTTTCATAAACAGCCCGGAACATATTAGTAAACAGAAAAGTTGTTCTTCTTAACTGAGTACAAATAAATATGCTGTAAAAACTGCATAAAATCAGCTATAAAGAATAACTTATTTACGGCGCTAATGTAAGGGCGGTTCTTAAGCGTTTTCATTAGGAAACCTCTATGAAAAAGACCAATGAAAAGAGTCCGATGCAATAAGATCGATGAATAATAGTATATGAACATTTCATAAATTTGCTTTAATATGTACGAACAAAACAGAAAAAAACTTAAAAAACACCATTAGTTTAAGAGGAGATCTTAAGGGGGTGGGGGAAGGAGGCGCATCGGGCGATCGCCCAGTTAAAATTTTTAATAAATGATAAAAAACTTACGAACGACTTTTTAAAAGCCAAATAAACATAAGTTTAATTGTGCAGCATAAATATTTTATGTAAGATCTATACGTTTTATCTTTCCTTAACTTGGTTGACTTATTAAAATTTACATTTTTTTAAAAAAATTCTTTTAACTTTATAGGGCAAAAAAAAAAACTTAGCTGGCTTTTTAAGCCTTTTAGCAAAACCGCAAAAAATTTTTTGTTTGTAAAGTTTTTAAGTGTTAAAAAAAACAATAAAATATACAAAAAATATTTTCGTTTTTTTTATATATAAAAAACTGCATGGATTGCTGATTGTGGTTGTCTTTGATTGTGTATTAATACAAATAAAAATTAAATATTTGAAAAAAAAAGATGCAGGTTTTTTTTTTTGTTTAAACATACTTCATAAAGAGCATGAGTAGTAAAGTATTTTATTTTTATATTTTTTTGTATCTTAACCCTTTCACGAACAGGGGCCAAAATTAAATTTGTTCCGTGGAAATTTAGGGGCTGAATAAAAATACTCCAAATATTTTTTGGACAAAAATGAAATTTTGCTCTACAGAACATACACGCCGATAAATTTCTGGCGTTTTAAAATCCAGCAAACTTGATAATTGCATGCATTAGATGTAAGCTATAGTTATTTTTTTTATTTAAAGTTTGTGCCGACTCTTCTTTTATGATAATAAAAAATTATTTATTCCGGCCATAGTAAGATCGTATAGAAGGCATTAACCTTGGAATAAATCTTCATAAATAAATATTTTTCTTTGTACTCCTATAAATTATTGAAATTTTATAATTTTTATTGATGTAAAGATAATGCCTTCTAGAGGATTTGAACCTACGACCAAAAAATTTACGTTAATTCTTACACCGTTGAGCTAAAGCTATAATCTTCAAGCATGTAACAGTTTAGTTGACACTTTAAATTGCACGTGATAGTGTAGAGTATTATGAAGAATATATAAAATAGTAATAAAAGTTTACGAGGGTTTAAAATAAGCCGTCATTTTGAAATTTTTATTATTTATATGGTATATAGTAGTATATCATATGTTAATACTCCTTCACTTTTGTGAGATGGCTTTTGCCAATGTTTAGGGTACTCCATTTACCGTTAGTTGAGATTTGGTTACCGTTACTATACGGTAAGTTACCGTTAAGTGAAGAAGTAAGTCTAGGGTGCTTTTTATAAAACTACATTTATTTTAAAAAAATAAAGGTAAAATAGAAAGAAAAAAAATATACAAAACAGTTTTATTTTTTGGATCTAAATCACACACATTAAAAGCTATTTAATCGATTTCAAAGGATTTTTATAATCGATATTGATCAAATTGCAAAAAAAAATGAAAATCAATTTATTTAAATAAATCCGATAGGTTTTTTTTGTTTAAAAGAATTTACGAACGCCTTTATAGACCCTGTTGTATATCTATATGTATTTTATCTGGTATATAGGTGTGTATTTAATTAAACTGCAAACACAACGGTTTTACTTGTTAAAACAAAAAATGAAACACACAATAAACCAAACTGTTGTGTTTTTAAACCTATTTTATGTTTGTTTTGATGTAAATTATAAGTTTGTGTAAAAATATTTAATTTAAAATTTTAAAAACTTGTGTATCATAATGCATAGTTGTGCAGTTTGTTCGTTTTTTTTGGCATATTCTTTGTTTTTTTTTTGCGCCTAATCTATCATTCTTCGTAAGTAATTGCAAGGTTAAGCTTATTTTTTTTATTATAATGTGCCATATATATGAATACTATAGAAGTATCAAAACAATACGAAACAAAAAGAAAGTTTTGTATACACACACAAATACATATATGTGCAACATAATATCGGAAAATTATCGAAAAATTATGTGATTAAAAAAACTTTATCTTTTATATTTAATGCCTGATTATTTTATTTGCACTCTTATATATAAATGCTGTATAAAATAGCTATTTTTAGTTATTTACAAAACAAATAACAGTAAAGTTGATAGTGACTATAGAGAAAAACAATATTTAACCAAAATTAAATTTTGTAGCAAAAAAGTAAAGAAAAATGCATTTTTTTCTTATTTCTACTAAAAAAACTGCTTTATGGTATAAAAAAGTTTAAAGAAATATCGGTTACATTTGTTTTTAATAAAAAAGAAATATTGCAAATAGGCTACTTTTACTAGAAAAAGCATCTAAAGGTAAAATATGCGGTTCTGTAATAGGTTTTACTGCCATTAAACGGTCCTATGATTTTTTTCTGTAGATATTTTAGGAGCCCTTATATGGTTACGGTAACCCAAAAAAAAATATGCGGTAAGTTACTGTACTCAAAACTTATCGGGAAAGTCTTTAGGGGCCTACCAATGTTTCTTTGACTTACTCTCAACAGTTGGTCAAACGCTTATACAAAACTATCATTCAGCGTTTAACATTACTTTTTTGAGATTTTTAGTAATAAAATCCATTGTAAATTGTTCTTTAGTCTTTGCAAGTTCGAAAAAATCCAATACTATATTTGAAAATTTTGCACCTGGTTAGTTTTTAATAAAATTTGAAAATTTTTAAATAAACCCTTAGATACGAAAAACATATATATGTGAAATTTTGCTACTGTTGGATTGGCGGAAACATCTTTGCGTGCGATTTTTTTATGCTAAATTGGCGGAATAACGTATATGTGCGAATTTTTTTATGCCGGATTGACGAAAAACACATTATTGTGCGATTTTTTTGCGTCGGATTGGCAAAAAAACATATACAGTGAAACCTCTCATAAATAGAAAAAAAGTAAAAATTACATCATTTTGTTCTAGATCGTAAAAAAAATATTTCCATGGTTTTATTTTGCTCTGTAACACAATAAATCGCGCCCTCTCTTAATTGGAATCATAAGATTTAAAAAACATTTCAAGCGATCACAATCTATTGATAACCCCGTAACTAGTTTGATTGGACATTTTAATTTTTTACTATATTTCTTTTGTTAAGCAAATTAAAATCGGAAGTATTTAAAAACCGTGTTCCATTTAAGATTGTTTCTAATTATGAGAGGTTTCACTGTAAATGCGGGGTTTTTGTTTACATAAAATTTCGGAAATCACATATATGTGCGATTTTTTTCGTCGGATTGGCGGAAACACCCATATATGTTCGATTTTTACAAAATGGCGGAAAAACATATATAGCGATGCTTCTGTCGGATTGGCGACCAATTACATACGCAAATAAAACTTTTTAAATTTCTAAAATCCTTAAATTACCACATAAATAATAAAAAATATTTCTTTAGTATTTCTCATAATCACAAAATGAATAAAAAAGTAAACGTAAAAGAGTAGATAAACGACGTCAAAAACAGAATTTAGGCGTTCTTTTGTGGGATTTTTTATATCTTCATGCTCTCTTCACTAAAAAAAGATATAAGAATTTAAAACAAAAATCCAAAAATTAATCCATTCTGTGGCAATTAATCAAAATACAGCATAGAGAAATGATTTGGTTATTACTTAAACCCAATAAATATATTCGATAATAGAATATAAATTGAACATATAGTATTACTCATAATCACATAATGATTTCGCACAGT
>JAQFYM010003263.1:0-19288 GCA_034694785.1 Agrenia bidenticulata | reverse complement strand
TTGCAACGTCTAATTTAAAAGACAGACCATTTATACACTAAAAAAATATATATAAAATATATAATCTATTGAAAATGTTTTTTTTTGTATTTAGTTAAAATTTTTCTTTGTATTTATATATATTCGAATATCTGAATATTTAAGTTGATAATTATTCGATATTCGATATTCGTTATTTTTCGTAAAATTCTGAACCTTAGCTGATACCAAAGAAAATAGAAGGCTCAGAATACGCATGGCATCTTTTATTTTACCTATGATAATGCAGTATCGCAAGATACTTGTTGCTGCAAATATAAAGACAAATAATATTAACGACGATTTATAAACAAATAAAATACATAAAAGAATATTCCAGCAAAAAAGTAGTAAAAATTAGACCTAGAGGAATATGTATTTTATAGCCAATATATTTAATTCATTGACATTTTATAAATCTGTCACAGTCAGTTGCATTCATAAATGTGTAACAAAGCAAAAAAGAGAACGCCGACCTACGGAAAATCAATGCATTGTAGTACTACTATCAAACGTTCTCAATAAAGTATGAATACACTGCTGAAACACTAAAAAATTACTTTTTTAATTATTTGTCAATCATACAACCAAGTTTTTGCACCAGTCCTATGGGAGAAGTGCAGATAAAAAACGCTGTCTGGCATTCTACGTAAATTGACGCAAGTTTGTTAATGTACAGGGTTCAAGTGTAGCATCAACGAGGGTATTCTCAAAATGTGGATTAGTCGTAAGTGATCTAGGAAAAAGATTAAGTGTAAATTACGGCAGTATGTGTGTATTACAGAACTTAAATACTCTATCTATACATTTAAACAAAAAAAAACTGCTTTTGTTTTTTTTGGCCGATTAAAAAATGTTTAATTATTAATAGGCTAGTATGTTACCTAAGTCACAGCTAGTGGTGTACTACGCGGGTTACAGAAGATATTATACAATTAAACTTTAAAAAATTAATGGGTAATACTGGGGGGTCCACCCCGCCCCCCTAAGATTTTTGATTTGTTGTGTAAAATTTCAATTGATAAAAAAAGGTAAATATAGTTGATATATTTTGGTTAATGTTGGCTTTTGACCTGCTGCTTTATTTGTCTTGCAGGAATATATGTAAATACTATTTTTTTTAATTGCAGGCTGTACATACCTGTTAATCTTATCTGCAACCAATAAACCGGTTTCAGTGTTATCTTATCAAATCAGACCAGGACATTAATTGTCTTTTATAGTAAATTAATTGGTGCGCCAAAAACGCAAATGATGCTTTGCGTCACAGCCTTCGGCAGTTTACGGCAGTGTTAGCGGCGCCTAGGGTGGCGGGTGGCTCTTTCTTACAAAAATCAGGAAGTCAACTCCCTCGACCCTATATAGTCGCCCGGCTCCCGCCTGCCCTTTAAGCAGACGTACGCCTCTGTGTCCTTCAAGGGTCTTATACGCTGAATTGTTCAATACATCAGCGGATAGAGAGCCAACAATACATACTTCTATTTCTAAGGGTTTTAAGAAAAAAACAAAAACGTAAACAAGCTTTCATTTTGCATGGACAGTATAAAAAGCCATTTAAAATGTCTTTTTAAATATACCGTATTTAGTTATTTGTTAAATATATGCTATATCTGCAAAAATCTATTGCTAAGCATAACAAACTGTTTTTTTAACCCATTAAAAAGCATTTAATACAGTACAGCAATAGTTTCATGTGTTTACTTATACATACTGCACAAAAATTTACTAACTCCGTAGTATAAACAGTTTGTTATGTCTAAATATTCAAAATTTTACGTGCATATTAAATTTTTTTGAGGTTGTTATAGTATATTTAAACTAATGTTTTTTACGTAGTTTTCGTCTATCTGTGTTTACAAAAATATATTTACTTTTATTAAGCAGTGATCGGAACTATTGTTTTGTTTATTGTATTGTTTTTTCCAAGCTAACAATAAATATATTGCTACAATAACAATATATTGTTATATATTTTTTTTAAAAAATCATCGCTTTACATTGTATATTCAAGCAAAAAAAATCACTTTTAATAATAAAATGCAGAAATATATTTTTATGTAAAAATTTTGATTTTAAATGTAAAATCAAGCAGTAAAATTTCAGGTATCGTTATAATTAATATTTAAGGTCGAATATTTTTATTAAACACAACACATACAAGCTTGTCTATCTACAAACAATTCGTCAATAGATATATTATTGTTAAAAAACATCTGGTGTATTTTTAACAAATTTTTACGTAAAAAATGTGTTTTTTTGTATAGTAAAATATGTAAACTATAGAAAAACAATATGTTTTATTTGTATATGCATAAAATACAGCATTAAAATATTATTTCGTTTTTCGATTTGGCTTCTTCATTGTAAATGCAATACTTATAAATATTGTTAAATTAACAATAAATAAATTGTAGGGGAACAATAACAATATATTTTTTATGATCACTGATATAAAGTAACAAATTAAGCCACGCAAAAGCAAAAAGACATTGTGCAAAATCTCCATGACTTAACTTACAGCGCGTCAATTTTTCGTTACATAACTTTTTTACATAATTCAAGCACTATTATTTTGTTAGCCCATTTTCTTTATTATATTTGAACCTCGCATAAATGACTTTCAAGGCGTTTTCTAGTTGATATTTGCGAAAGGTTTTTAATTACTGCTTAAGAACAATTTTTAATACGTTATGTATAAGTTCTTTTATTGTGGTGTTAAACATATTTTATTCTATTACTAAAACATATAAATTACAACATTTACTAATCTATCGACAATAAACGAATTATTTTTTACTTAGTAAATACCTGTAAATGCACGTATTCTTTTGTCCAAAAAAATAAAAATAAAAGCTGTATGATAATATAGCTGTAAATAATTTTTACATTAGAAATTAAAATATAAAATATGTTTTTCTGTATGTTTTTCTGATCAAATTGATGGCACAAAAGAAAAATTAAAAGAAGCAAAAATTATTTTTTTTTATAAATTATGTTTATGGTAGTAGAAAATTTGCTTTTTTTCGTAACTTTTTTTTATTTTAAATTTTTGCAAATATGCTTTGGAAACAAAAAAAATGAGATGTGTTATTGCTTATGTATGCGGTTTTCAATCAAGCTGGCTCAAAATCGGTAGCTCAACTGGTTTTTTAAGCATTTAGGCTTACTCAGAATCGCTCGAAACTCGAAAGCTTAAACTCGGTGTATTTCAAGTTTCCGAGTTTTAAGCCAAAACGATTTTATCATTCTTCTTTACACATAAAATAAAATAAAAAATCAAGAAGTTTTTTTAGTGTTTTTATATACAACTAGTGCGTGAAAAACTACATGGCTTCCCCAATTTTTACAGTTTATTGCAAAAAAAAACAAAAAGTAATCACTTAAAGACATGCCGCAATTTATATGATAAAAAAAGGCATAAAGTAAAATATCTAAGCCTACCATATTTTGGGCATATAAAGTACACGGGTAACAAAACCTCGGGGTAAGAAAACCCGGGGGCCATGTTTTTATGAGAAAAGATGCACGTAGTTATAAATGTCAAACGAAATATGTAATGAGAAAAAAAAACCTACATCTATTGATGTGAAAAGATTTCATAAAGGGTATATCTATTAAATGTTCGTGTTATATAGCTCTCTTATCGGAAAACATATTAAATTTATTATTATCAGTGATAAGCGTATCATCCTGAATAGTGACAGTGACAGCATTGTATCTATTATTTGCTTTTAGTATGCCACATTCTGTGTTGTCTACTACATCCTCCTCGGCAACAAACTTTTTTAAATTGGCTATGGTTGCGTTTCACTATCTTAGCATTTAGTTTTATTCCATAGCTACGTTTATCTGCAATTTCAACAATCGTACCCAGCCCCATAAAATTTGGTTCATATTTAGTTTTTCTTTGCACGTTTTCGACCCATGCCTTTTTCTCAAGTTGGTAAACCTGCTTCTTACCATATCTAAATTTTTTTCCGTATTCACAGTTACCTTTGTTATATTCCGAGACATCTTTGCCTTTTTTAAGGCTTTAGTTGGCCTGCATTTTATACCAGTATGATAAAACTTATTGTATTCATCTAATGCTTTTTTTAATTGTTCATTAATCCTTATTTGTTTACGTTTCTTTTTCTTCATAATCTTCATAATCGTTTTGTAAAAACGTTTTGCTCGGCCATTTGATTCATTACGATAAGGACAAACGAAATAATGCTCAATCTTATTTTCGCTACAAAAATTCGAAATCACATTACTAGGAAACTCCTTTGCATTATCTGAAATAATCTGTTATGGCTTTCCAATATTTTTTATATAGTTTAGTAACACTCCGTTTACATTTTTACTGTTTTTGATGCAATCACTTCTGCATATCAAAATCTTGTATAGCAAGTAATTAGCGTTATTATATTCTGTTTTTTGTATGGTCCTATAATATCCATTCCCACCTTTTCAAATTCTTTCTTTGTCATAATGTATTTGTAGTAGGTGTTTTTCTTATGATTATATCAATTGCACTCCTTGCATTTAAAACATGTATTTTTTACGGCATTCGTAATTCCATTCAACTAAAATGCTTGCTTGATGTGTTCAAAAGTCTTTTGGTGTCCTCCATGTTCAACTTT
The DNA here is from genome assembly GCA_034694785.1 of Agrenia bidenticulata. Lineage (NCBI taxonomy): Eukaryota > Metazoa > Arthropoda > Collembola > Entomobryomorpha > Isotomidae > Agrenia > Agrenia bidenticulata. The sequence goes on along the minus strand of JAQFYM010003263.1, from coordinate 14,645 downwards.
TACATGTGCGTCTTCTACTATTTGTTTTCTGTTATTTATTTCCGGTATTACGTATATTCTGCTTTCTTTAATAATATATATCTTGTCATTAAATTTTATCATTCTATTTCCTAAAAACCAATTGTCCTTTGCTTTCTTATATCAACCTATGCCAAAATTCTGTCTATATATCTTATATGCCTTATGGTATTCTTCTTTATCGTTTCCATTTTCTTCTTTCAGACTTGCATTATTCTCATACATTCTACTTAGAAAATCCACATGCTTTATCTCGTCGCCTTTTATATATACCACATCAAAATTATACATGCATAACTCATCAACCCATATTCTTATTCTATCATTTTTATACCTACCACTGTCTAGAAAACTAAGCGCCTTATTTTCGTCTTTATTGTAAACTTCTTGTTGTGTAAGTAATGCTTAGAATAATCCACTGCAAATTACAAAGCCAAGGCCTCCTTCACGCTTATTCCATATGATCTTTCTTCCTTCTTAAACGATCTGTTTCAAACTCCACATTCTTCTCATTTTCTCCTTCTTCTTGCATTTATATTGCACCTGGTCCGGTGTTCGAGGCGTCGTGTATTAAATAAATAGCTTTGCTGGATTGGGTATATGCAGATTAATGTTTTTTTGAGTATCTCTTTTACCTTTATTTAAACCTGATCTTGTTCCTGTCCCCACTCAAACCTCGTATTTTTTTTACGCAATAATCTGTTGAGAGTTTTAATAGAGTTGCATTAATTTTCAATAAATCTTCGAAAATAATTGATGAATCCTAACAACTTTTTACCATCTTTCTTATATCGCGCCGTTTTAAATAAATTTACGTTTGTCAGCTGTTTTTGTATTATTTGATATTCATTCTTACTCACTTCTACCCCTAAAAATTTTATTTGTTTTTGTTTATAAATCCACTTCATATTTTTTACCACAAGATTTGCGTTTAGCAGTCGTTGACTTATTATCTCTAGATTTTTATCATGCTCTTCTTCTGTTTTTCCAAAAATGACAATGTCGTCAAGGTAGGCATAGCAGCTTTTTTAGCTATCTCATCACCCAGAACACACGCATTTATTATTTTAAATATGCTAAGGGGCGACCTAAATCCCTGTATTAACCTAGTCTACTCATATAAATTATGATCTACTTTAAATGCGGTTTTATAGCAAGCTTTTTCATCGATCTTTACCTGCAAGTATCTATCTTTTAGGTCCATTACACTAATATATACTTGATCCTGCAACCCATCTAGAATGTCATGCATTAGTAAAATACTATATTGGTCCTGATCTACTAGTTTGTATAGCATTCTTGCATCCAATGTTAATCTGCATGATCCATCGGTTTTATAAACTTGTTTAATTACGTTATTTCATTTTGAATTTGATTCTCTAATATAAACTTTTTTTAGCATTCGATTTATCACCTCATCAAGCGGCTTTTTATAGTGGTATGGCACCCTACGCATGCCGCAATGTAATATACCACCTGCTGGGGTGTTAGAAGCAACTTTAAAACCACTTGACTTTGCAGATTATCAGGCAACGATGGTTGTATATGTTGAAGTTTAAATGATATTTTTTCTATGTAGCGATAAAGGTTTATTTTGTTTTTCAGTAAAAATTTATATCCTAGTATGATCTTTGTTCCTTCTTCATTCCTCTTTTTTTTTATGTAAAATTCTTCTGTAAACAACTCGTCATCAAAAACAAACTCACACTTCACACATTTACTTACTGTCATCCAACTTCCATCCATCATTCTTCCACTATACTTTTTACCCTCGTATATTTTTAAATTTAGTTTATTGATAATAGCTTTATCCATAACATTCACCCCTGAACCTGTTTCCAGCGAGCACGTTTATTTAATCGACTTTATGTTAATATATCCTCTTGGCGCTTTTGTTATACTCTCAAACATCTTGAAATCTTCATTCTTAAATTCATTCCTCCTATCATTCCCCTCTTAATTTTTTTAGTTTATTCAATCTCCTATGACCCTCTTTGTTACACCTGTAACATACAATAGCGGCTGCCCTGGTGTTTATTTGCTCAAATCTGGTATTCATTCTTGGGCGCGTGTAATTTTCTCCATCAATTGACTTTTAATTTCCGCACATATCTTGTTTAAATCATCAATATTCTTTATAACAACTAAATACCTGTTTTCTTGTATTTCTCTGCATTATCCTTGCTTGATATTATAAAGTATGTCTTCTTCTGTCTCCCTAATTTACTTCCCATTTCTTTCATCTCATCAATATATTTACCTACCCGCCCACTCGTGCTTTGGCGAGTATTTCTGTATTCTGGTTTTGTTTTTTTTTACCAAATCGTTCTCGTAGTTTTTCTTTTAAACTATTCCAGCATATATTCTCATATTGATTTTTTATATACCAGTTAAGAACTTCCTGACTAAATCAGTCCTCCACAAGCTTCTGTTTGGTATCCTCATTGTTGATATTGTATAAGCTAAAAACCTATCGGCCTTGTATAGCCCTGCCTCGATGTTTTTTGCCTCTTTTATATTTCTCAATTTCTCAGTGCTTTTCAGTTCCTTTTCCTCCTTATTTCTTTCCATCATAGCTTGTAATCTCACATTCACTATTTTTAAATGTTCAAGCATTTCCACGAGCTCTGCCTTTGTAATGTTCCTCTTCTCATTTTTTTGTTCTCCTTCCAGTTTTACATCCTCCTTTTCCTTTATGTGGTTCGTATTCGATTTTTCTGGTACTACCATGTCGTGAATATCTTTCATAAAGGGTATATTCATTAAATGTACGTGTTATATAGCTTTCTTATCGAAAGTACATTTTTTTTATTATTATCAGTGATAAGCGTATCATCCTGAATAGTGACAGTGACATCATTGTCACTACAGTTTGCTATAAGTAAGCCACTACCTGTGTTGTCTATAACATCTATAGAAATATTAAAAGCTGTTTTTTTAGTAAATAAACAAGTTTAAATGCAGGTTATTTGTGCACAAAAATATATTTTTCAAGATGCTTTTTTGTCGTTGCTACCCTGCTTTTTTTTCCTTTTTTAAGGTAATGAATTTACAGACGAACCTTTTTTATGATTTGTAGGTATAAGCAAGCCTTATTTTCGATGATATAAAGAAGTTAAATTTGAGAAACTAGAATGATCTGTACACGGTTAAATCTTTTACGACCATTTTTAGATTAAAACGGTGTAAAGTCTAGGTAGGTAAAGAGCATCTAGACAAACACTATAAATACTAAAACAATAAGCCGTCTTGCAGCAATAATTCTTTTATAAAACAGTATTAGACAAATTATTTTTTATATTGCAAGGATATTTTATTAAGCCCTTCTTATAAGCTACAATCATATGCTAAAACATGATTTAATGATTTTTTACGCTATAATTTTTGTTAGTTTTTTCTGCACGACAATAAAAAATTCGAAAATTTTTAATTTTATTATTTTAATTCTTCAAAATTTTTAATTATAAATTTTAGATTTTAGAAAACGATGTTTTACAAATTATTTGCTTTTTAACATTCTAAATTGTATTTTGAAAAGTATAATTTGACTGGAAAAATACCGTGTACCAATTATGGTGTCTTTATCAATATTTTACCGTAAACCAAAACCTTTTTTCTACTTTTTTTTTTGATAGGTATCACTTTTAAGTTGCAATCAAAACCTTAAAACTAACGATTTCTTATATTTAGATTTTACCGTACAGGCGTTTTAAATTAAAACATTTTTGTTTTTATTTTTAGCGAGTTTATAATAAAAAAACTATTTTTATTTAGTTAATTTGTTAATTACACAAGCAGTTTTTTTAGAATGAACAGAAAAAAATTCGGTTTTTTTTTGTTACTGTTTTCTTCGATTGAAATAGAGCAGTCGCATAACCGTGTATTACTGATCTATTTGTAAAAGGTTTATATATCATCTAATCTTAAATGTAGGTTGCAGTCATACTTGTCCAACATCTAAAAACGAGTACAGATAGCAAAAAAAAGACTTAAAGACCACCTGTCGTCATTAAATGGTAATTGGAAAAATTTAAAAGAACTAGAAAATTGCTACAATGGCTTAACTACGTTTTTTACAATTTGCATGTATAAATATTTACTGTTTTGTATTATTTTTAGCCAAAAAAATTCAAAATGATCTACTAAATCAACTTAATTGTATTAATAATTGTCGCGCGCCCTCAGAGCTACCATGCCAGAATCGCAAAGTATAAAGATGAAACTGTTTTCTAAAATGCAAAAATATATATAAAAAACACAAAGATAATAAATGTTACTTAAAATGTTAATTTTTTCTATTTTGACTTACATTTTTTATTAAATTTGTAAAAAATAAAATTGAAAAATTTAATATCCAAAAATTTAAAAACACATATATTACATGTTGTATACTAATTTTGATACTTTATGGTTTTTCTTTTTAACTTTTTAGAGTACATTTCTACTTTAAAAAAATGATTTTTAGCCCCGGTGTAGCGTGGTACTTTTACCCACGTGGTACTTTTACCCCGTCGTGGTACTTTTACCCCACCCCCAAAAAAATGATGAATTTAGAAAATAAATATGAAAAATACTTAGTTTTTTATTTTGCATATTTATGTATTACATGCTTATCTTTCTTATCTCTTGTGATATTTTAAAAAATCAAAAATGCATGTTTTTTGAATTATGCGTTACAATGATACAATATAGATTATCAACTTGTTTTATACGTATTTGTTGTATTTATATCTTTGAATTTTTTTTCTAAAAAAAGATAAATTTTAAAATTTTACTTGTAAAAAATGATATTTTAGAAATTTACAAAAATACGTACACCATATTCCAAAAGTGCACGATTTGTATTTTTTAGTTTTTCTTTTAGATTCTTTCAAAAGAATTAAAGTTATACGATGGAGACAAATACTATTGTGGTACATTTACCCCCCTTTGTCGAAAAATGTTGTCTCTTTTTGGCAATCGCTTTAAGTCATAAAAAAAGATCTTATTCACTATACATATAATTAAAACACAACAAATGCTCTAATTAAATTGACTTAACGCTGTGTTAGTATTTTTAAAAGGTATTTATTACAAAGCATTAAAACATTAGGTACACCAGGAATACAGATAATATATTATCTATGGATTGCAATTATTTTTAGATTTTAAATTCTGGACTTAATTGTTCAGTTAAATCCATTACAAATAATTTTTACAATCATTAGAAAAAATTCGATATTAGAAGCGTAAATCATTAAAACTATAAAGAATAGTTTTTTATGTAATTTTATTTCCGTTAAACTTATGTTAATGTCGGCACAACTCAGTTATAAAGTTTTCCGAAATTTCACGAGCTGAAATAGCAAAGCCTCGTTATATGATTCATATGCATATGTTGATTATACGCAAAATGGCGTTGTTAAAATGTAGTTTAAAGGCTAGTAAACGACGGGAAAACATGTTTTATATTTGCTTGCAAAGCAGTTTTTTTGTAAGTGAGTTCCACTGAAATTACATGAGTATAAACGAAATTTACTAACTTAAAAACCTTGTATTATGGTATTAATAGTGTACGCTTACAATTGTGAATTTCTTCAAGGATTGCAGAAATTATTTGTGATGGATTTAACGAACAATTCTGTAAAGAATTTAACTCCTAAAAATTATTGTAACCCATAGATAATACATTATCTGTATTCCTAATTAACCTAATGTTGTTATGCCTTGTAATAAATGCCTTTTAAAAATGATTAACCTTGCATTTATATATTTAAATTAGACATTTGATGTGTTATAAGCATGTGTATAGTACATAAACTCTTTTTTTATGACTTAAAGCGATTGCCAAAAAGAGACAAGAGTCTGTAAAGTACCACAATAGTATTTGTCTTCATCGTGGTACTTTTACCCCTCAGAAAAAATCTAAATGAAAAACTAAAAAATGCAAATCGTGCATTTTGTAAAATCGGGTATACCTTTTTTCAAATTTTTAAAATATCATTTTTTACGGGTAAAATTTTATCATAAATTTTTTTTAAAAAAAAATTCAAAGATACAAATACTACGAATAACGTCATAAAACATAGTTGATGATCTATATTCAATCATTTTTAACGCATAATTCGAAAAACATGCTTTTTTGATTTTTGAAAATACCACAAGAGATAAGAACAATAAGAATGTAATTCATAAATATGTAACACAAAAAACTAAGTATTTTTCATTATTGATTTCCTCAATTCAATATTTTTTTGGAGGGAGGGTGGGGTGCAAGTATCAAGAGGGGGTAAAAGTACCACGAGGGTGAAGGTACCACGCTAAACCGGGTTTCCGGCCTGGACATCCGGCCCGGTAGAACTCAGGCAACAAAATTTTAGATCAAAAATAATGCAAAGTCGTTTTACAAACGTAAAAATATTTACGTATATTGTATTGATGTAAATGTGACTACACCACTGCCAGGAAAACTTTTATAAAGCGGTTATAAACGTTTTTTGATAATTTTTTGTACTTTAACAGTCTTCGCTAACCCAAACCTGGACTAGAAACGCAAAGATTGCTGCGGAATCCGGGGCTGGCCTAGCCCTAGGTATACTACACCTGCAAAAATATTTAATCAAGCAAATACTCATGGTAATATTATTGTTTCTGTTTTTTATGGATAAAGTCTGATATTTTGTTAAAACAAGTAGTATTTCTAGATTTTATATCATAAAGCAGCAAAAAAAACGTACAAATAAAATAAGTTTAGGATCTTGTTTTGCATATAGAAGTGCTTTGATTATTTTTTCAATTGTTGATTCATATACTTTGCAGAGATATATGAGCTTATCATGTTATGTGTATTCTATATTTATACTTTTTACGAATTATAAATTATAAATTCTTTTCATGCGCGACATAACTAAATTTTATAAACAGGGGGTAACAAATTTACAGCAAGACTGTGCTTAAAATATTGAATGTGTGCAAAATAAAACCAAAATAAATGTTATTTTTTATGTACTCGTCGATCGAAATGAGTTATAAATAAATGGTGTAAAACAATATCATCATTATAATGACATTATTTTATCTAATTGTTGAAGGATTGAATTAAAATAAACAGAAAACTTGATATTTGTCATTATTATGTTTTCAAGCATCATAATGTGAATAATAGCTATGCGTTTTACAGAATATATATAAAATGTCAGCAAAGTGGTAACTTCTCTAAACTTTACGTCTTACTACACGTCTTTTGAAAATGTCACGTTTGTATTGTCACTAAGTAAGAAAAATGCACAGCATTATAGTCTTATCAGAAAAATTCATTTTATAATTGTAAAAATCACAATTGTGTTTTTATATATAAAAGATATCTGAACAAATCTGATACTTGCCGGCCATGGTACAGGAACAAGTACTTTTTCATTATTATGTATATTTGGGCTCGTTTTTATTGTTTTATTAAACTTTCTTCTAATGTAACTTTCCTTTTCTCTATTTTGAAGACAGTTCCTATGCTTAAAATTTTGATCCATTTTGTACTAAATTTTTATCATGGATAGGACAAAAGGGTTTTATTTGCTCAAATAAAGAGACGTGCTTTTAATTACGATTCATATATAATACAAATATGAAAAAGTAATATCTCAAAACTAAAGTAGGTAAAACTGTAGGTTCTTCCCTCTCTAATAAAATGCTATAAATTTGCATAAAAGACAAGTTCTAAAACTATTTAACGCATAAATAATAATAAATGTATATTGAAACGAAGATATTTTTATAAATAACGGTATCCCAGACCAAACCCTATACACCATAACCTAACAACCTAACCAAATTTATATAGAACGGATCAAAGACCACGGGTACAAAGAGTCAAATGTAGAATGAGACTTTCAATAAAGTATTTTTATGTAAATTAATGTTTTAATGCTAATTATAGACTTTAATATAATCGTAAATTGTAATCTTAAAATGTCAATTGTTCGCCTATCCTTAAATATCGGCAACTTTTTATCCGCCCTAAATAGAGGAGGGGGGGCTAAACTAATGTTTTGCCTTTAAGTATTACACGGGAACTTATTATTAGAATAATCGTAAAACATGCCTTTTTTCTGCAACAATTGTAAATTTCCATTTGCTTGCGAAATAGTCCTAAATCAAGGGTATTTTTTGCGAAAAATAAGCTCACGACAGTAACCATAAAAACGCTTACCTTTTTTATAAGTTTATATAACAATCGAGATACTTCGAACCAGTGGCGTACCTAGGGGGGGCACCCCCCCCCCCCTGGGGTAAAACGTGCGCTTGAATTTAAGTCGGGTTTTTTTTTTGTGCAGAGATTTTTTTTACAAAAAATCTGAAATAAAAAAATAGAAAAATAGAAATTTTCCAAAAAAAAATAATAAAGATTTTTCACGTCATAAATCGTGTTTTTACCTCTTATTTTTGTGAAAAACACTGACTAGCCCTGAGCTGAAAAAATTCCTGGGTACGCCACTTCTTCGAACTCTTGTACTAAATTATCAATAATAGCATTAGTTGTCTATAGAAAAACATATTTGGAATGTTAACACGACTAAAATTTAAAAAACATAAAATTAAAAACAATACATAGATCCGTTCATGTCATTTTGACTAAAAAAACAAATATTGAAAGTATAATAAAATTAAACAAGTACACCCCGTATTACCAATTACAAATTATTCGGTTGCTCTCCTTAGCCTGCAATTTTAAAACGGATGAAATTTTAGCGACGCAAGGATCGAGGTTAAGATGATGTGCTGCAAGGACAAAAGTAAACTAAAAAATGAATTAAGGAAAAGACATATACAAAAAACAAATACGGGGTGGGAAATACAACCTGAAAGAACACACTTTTGAACGGACAGAAAAGCAACCACGACAAACTTGTTACCCTTTTAGGTGAGCACATGCAGATAAAGCATATGTTTTGATTACGAACCAGGGTATTAATCAGAAACTCTACGTACAAAAGTCGTACAGCTACATTTGTTCGCTTATTTAAGAGTAAAAAAAAAGACAGGGGATAGTTAGACGTGCGTAGATTTAAGGCAAATAAAATATGTATGCATACACGACAAATACACGTTGTGCGCATAGATCACACCATTGACGTATTGAACAAGGCAAAAGTGTGCACAACACGATTTAAAAACGCCGTTTGGCAGATACCAGAAGTACAGACAATTGATAAAAACCGGCTGTGAATCCCACATAAGTCTTTTTATCTGGTAATGCCATTTGGGCTTACAAATGAGCCTGCTACATTCCAGCGGATGAGAAATTTACTTTACGGAAATCCCATTGGTAGTTTGACATGGGCAGTATGGACCCGTTAATTGATTACCTTAAGTCTATATAGTATCATATTGAATTTGTACGTATGAGACTGCAAGAAATATTATTCCCATAGCCTTGGAAATAATTACTCCAAGAGTGAACTATTTAAATAAGAAATCGAATATTTGGGCTACGTGAAAGAAAGGATTGATTTTTTGCAGTCGAACAAGCACTAATGCTATAAAAAACTAAAATACTTCATCGTCTGTATAGCAAGCACAAGAATTTTTAAGACTGTAAAGTTTTTTCAGGAAGTTCATCAATAATTTCGCAAGTATATCCCACCCGTACAACAAACTTGCGAGGAAAGAAAAACAATGTACTTAGGGCGAAAAAAAGACAAAGCATTGTAGAAAAATAAAAAACTTTGTAACTGTAAGAACCAATATTGACACGACCAAGAATTGACCTAGAATTCCGAGAAACAACCGTTGCTTACTGCATGGATACGGCTGCATAATGACATAACATAAAAAAAAACGAGAGCGAGTTTTATCATATGCTTCAAGAATGACTATCGACGTTTAAAAGAGAATGGCACCTATAGAACGGAAAAGTCTAGCTTAATATTTGCATTACAGATATTACACTTTTTTTTTTGACAAGCAGTACATAAAGTTTATACACAAATAATGCGGCACAACCTATATAAATAATGTATATAAATGCTTAGGGAAACACGCATGAAAGCAAATGATGCTTGGAAAATGATTTTGATACATAGTACAAGCCGGTTAAAACTAGTTGTTCTTGCAGACGAACTAAGGTGTGCAATATCAACACCGAAGTATCAGAAATGGGGTTTTACTTATTATAGTCGCGAGAAATATAAAAAGGAAATGATAAAAGAAAACCATGTGGCATAAGGACATCCCCTGCGCACATAACATATAACACGCTGCTATAATGTACATGTGGAACAGAATAATACCCGATATGATTATGATTATATTTAACTGTAGATTATGTCAAGTGTTTAATTCTGAAGAAAAATGACGGTAATATCCGCTTTTTATACACGTGGCATTTAACAGGTCTGTGTCGATGCACTATGACTATATCTGGCAGGGGCAAGGGAGGTCAAATAAACATGCACCGCCGTGGATTATTTAACGGTGTTTATTATGGTAAACGGAATTATTATTAAAAACAACCAAAGAAGTTGCAAAATTGATATTTAAAAAGATTATTATGCAACATGGCTGCCTATTTATCTTACTTGTACACAATGCAATCAAGTTTACGAACAAGGTTTTATGAGAAATTGTGCGATATTTGCCACATAAGTTTAAAAATTTGCACACCCCTCCGCCCTCAGTTATTTGGTCCGATACAAAAAACTAACAGAACAGTTAAAGGTATTTTTACGAAGACGGTGTTTGACATTAAAAATACTATAATAGATATATGGCAGTAAACGCAATAAATAAAAATATTAGATGGCAGGAAATATTAAAAGCAGACCTGTAAATTATAATATAAACACAGACCTGACTTGTCCTACGTTATTCAGCCAGTAATATAAAATAAACGACATATCAAAAATACCACACATTAAAACATTCTAATACGAAGGAATGTCTACGAATATAATGCAGCAAAGGTCGACAGTAAAGAAGATAAATAAGGCTGATGATTTGAAAATGGTTAATGTCGTACTACGGTATGCAAATTCTCGGGTATAAACTAGACCACGTTGACGAGGCGCCTTTTACGCAATAATGGAAACGAAAAAAGGATCTTATCTGTTATGCGATGCTGTGAAAAGACAGTAAATTGTAAAACCCAGATTAAACTTGCAACCGATTTGCAAAAATACAATGCTAGAGACTACGATGTAGCCCAACACACAAGATACGCATAATATTACATCATTTCACAAAATACGCATTGAAACACAAAAATTATACCTGCAAATAACATAACATTGAAAAATCGGATATACTTGATATACGCAGTAACGGCATTTAACATTAAAAGGAAAAAAAGGCAAAAGCTATACTTTAAGGGAAAGGTAGAGGTACTCATAAAAATGAAGAAAAAAAGACGATTGGTATGTAAAGAGAATGAAAAGCCCCATACAAATAAAGACCAATAACGACGCAAATACATAAAAGTAAGCTGCTCTAAAGACGTAGAAGAATTTTTTTCTACGCAGGGCGTAATTTAAGTCGGTTGACAAAAGTCATAACTAAAGCAAAACAAAAAACTCAGGAGAATATATACTCCAGTACAGGAGGTGGATGTGCAAAAATAAATTACTGCAGGCATGTATAACAGCATACCAAAATGCACAATACAAAAAGCTAAGGGCAAAGGTCAAGAATAAAAGAAGGTGTACAGTGGCAAAAATACAGACAATCTATCACAAACAATTTCTTTGAATATAGGTGCTGGTCTTTTTAATAAAAGACTTGAAAAGAAAGTCAAGAAGAATAGATGAAAGAATCACGAGAGGGTATGAAATCACATAGGTAACACGCACATCGAACACGACGCGCGACTAAGGGCCAGGGGGATTTTAGTGATACAAGGGAAGACAACAGTGACAGATAAAAAAGATTCCGGGTGTTATTTGAGGCACAGAATACCGCGCATTTATGTTTAATTTTTCCTCCCATGACGTCAATTGATTACTTAATCAATTGTATAAAACAAGGAACAATAAGGATTTATTATGAAAAACCTTAGTTTAACAATTTAGATAATAATAAACTTGCAACCAGTTAATCAAATGTAGATTCAGGTATAAATACACCCGTAACTCGTTAAAATTAGGTTAAAAGAGCTGCTTTTTTTTTAGACAAATTTGCTACCCGTCGGTTATTTATGGTAACGATATTATAAAGAAACTAGTCAAGCGAAAATTTCTTCTGCGAATAAAATGTTGTGGCAAAAATAAAATAAAATTTTTCTTGAAAAAAAACTAGGGCCGTGTCTGGTTGTTCGAAAAATCCGTTTTCTGTTTTATTCTGGTGTCTTATAACAAAATCGATTCTGTATCTACACCCCTTTAAACTTGTTCTATAGTGAACCTTCCTTTAATTAAATTTTTTTTTGTAAAGAATTTAAAAGAAATTAGTCAAGAAAAGATTCTTAAAATATTGCATTGTACGAGGTAAGAAAAACGAAATTGATTTCTGTATAAACCACAATACAATAGAAACGGTCTTTTAACGAACCAGACACGTCCTAGAGTTCTAATGTAACGGTTGGTTATAAAACCAGACACAAAAGCAAATGTGAAAATTTATAAGGTCTAAAACCAAAAGGTCCAAAATTGCAGTGGGGCAAAAAATAATTGGGCTATAACAAGAATGCACTAAAATAATAAAGGCCGAAAATACATTTTACAAATTTTACCTCAAATCGTACAAAAAAGGTAGAAAAAATTGCTTTTAATAATGTTCTTTGCTTTGTAATACAAAGCAACACGAGAAATATCTATCAATTAGTTATAAAGCAAAAAACTCACATTTTGAGTTAAAAAATATATTACAAAAACAATACCGAGATCTATACATTTAACGAAATTTATGAATGTAAAAAGAAGTTGTTTCCCTCGCGCATAAGTTCAGTTCTTACAAATCTTGCAGATAGGTTTTTGCTATAAAAAAAACCGGAATAAGCATTTCATTGTAGTTTAATATTAGCTTTAATTGTTTATAAGCTCAAGTTTTACAACCCCATCGCTTACCCTTCACCTTATCCTTTATCTTTGCCCTTGCTTGCGCCTGGCAGTTTATTTAATCTTTTATCTCCCATACCCAAAACCCAACCCAAATCCTTTAAAACCAACAAAGAAGGGAAAAACTGTACGTGGTAAGGAAAAGCTTGTAATATATTTATAAAATATGTTTTAGGATTGTTTCCATTAAAAATACTAGTAAAATCTATTTTGTTTCGCTTTTTTTGGTTTTATTATTATTATTTTAATTTATTTGTTGTTTATTTAATGTCCGTTATTTTTTTTATTTATATTTTGGCCCAATCAGTTTTTGGTCTACCAAAATTTTTGGACCTTGTAATTTTATAACTTTTAACTTTGGACTTATTTAACTGATGGGCCTCTATTTTTTAGACCCCTTTTTAAATTTCAGCTTTTTTTGTTTTGCCCTTTTTTTTTGGACATTTTATCGGGTCACCCAATTTTATCCGAAAAATTTTTTATGCGAATTATAATGCTCGCAAAATATTTTTTTATCATTATAGAGTCACGACAAAACTGTACATTATGCAGACTCTTATCTTATGTTTTTTATAAGTGGTAATGTTTTCGTAAAATTTACTTTTTGTAATTTGCTTTTACTTTAGTACATACTGTAGTCCAGCGTTTCCCAAACTATGGGTCGCGACCCTTTTTTGGGTCGCGAGGTTTTTTTTTTGGGTCGCGAAAATTTTTTTTCTCTATTTTCTGGTTGCTTGTATATACGGCATTCTTTTTTTGCTATACATATGTTTGCTATATAATTTATTTGCTACATTTTTAGTTAAATGTAGTTATCTTTTGATTCTGAGGGTGTGATCTTAGATCAAAAAAACTATGATTATTTTGTTTTTGTTTGCTATTTGCAGGCAATCTTGTTGGGATATTCTCTTGTAATTGCAACTGGTTTCTATTAAAATCGTCGTTTTCATGGAGTATTTTACGTTTTAATCCGTTTAAACCTATACAAAAACATACGATAAAAGCATCGATAACAAAAAAAAATATTATAAACTACAAAGTCTTATTTAATGTCTTAAGCAATTTTTCTTTTTTTTTATACCTTCATCATATATACTTAAAAAAAATTTATTTTTGAAAAATATAAAAAAATATACTAATTTTCAAAAACATGTTTAAAGTATTTCTAAAAGCAGTAAAACGCAAAAAAAGTTTTTTTTTTTTTTGTTAACGTGAAATTTTGTATTTAAGTTTCAGCAGTTGAACAAGAATCAGTAAAAATATTTAAAAGTTGTAAAATATAATATCTGATCGCAGAAAAACTTCTGGCGCGGTTGGAAATAGATTATATAAAAAACTATGTTAAAAATGCAAAAAAATATGTTTTTATTTATTTCGTATCATTAGACGTTAAATTCAAAATTTTCTTTTGTAGTTTATAGTTTATTTAAAATTCAAAAATCCGTATTTGTTTTTTTGGATATAAAGCATATTTTGTATTACAAATATCAAGCAAGGGCATTTAAATGCATTTATTTTTCTAGAGCACAAAAAAGGCTTTGTGCAAGTTTGTGTGCGAGTAACAATCTGGACGCTTCATCGTTATATATAGTTAAAAAATATTTT